>VZTH01001483.1:244781-265041 GCA_013397815.1 Aleadryas rufinucha
CTCGTCCTCTGAGGGAGCTTGTCCTCCCAGCACACACTAGATCCAGATTTTCTCCTGGCTGCCTCACATTCCTAATTCACAGACATTATCCAGCACCTGCAGAGGATTTCCTTCAGGGATGCAACTGCTCAGTTGGGTCTCATTCCCACATCTTCAGCTTGAAACACCAGTCACTGAACCTAACTCTTTCCTATGTATCTTTCAGTTTAACAAAAAACAACCAATTTCTCTCAAGTCTCCTGAATGACCTCTGAAAAATTTTAAATACTCTTAGCCCATAGACCTTTAATGTTTTTACTTTTTTCCAGAGATTGTGAGGAAACTCCCACGTGAGGCCAAGTTCCACCTCCTGGAAGGTCCAACTCTCTCTCTCCAAAATACTGTACAATAAACAGAGTAGAAATCATTGCTCTGGTAGTTTTGAAACATTTAGGATAGCCCAGGGGTCTGCATGCTGCTGGTGAAGTCTGATCACTCTTAGAGACCACCAGGGCAAACGCTCTGCTGTGCTTGTGTGAGGAAGAGGAATTATGGACAATCACAGTGCTAAATAGCAATATTTTTGAGGGACCTGTGGGCATGCAGAAACTGCCATGCAAGGAGTAGGGAAAATACAGGAGACATTTTCTCACATGTTGCTCTTAAAACTCTCTTCTCCTCCCCTGAGTAGTGGTGAAATATCTTTAGAGAAATTACTCCTCCCACCAAGAATCAACCACTGGGTTATGTTTCAGTGGAAATGTTTTTCTCTCTTTTCTACCCAGCGCAAATCAAAGACTTGTAAGGAAATGAAAGCTGTAGCACAGGCTTGTTTCCTGCAGTACAAGCAGCTGTGGACTGCAGTCTGTAGATAATTTTTAGGCTTTTGAAAGAGGCTCATTAAATCCTACTGTGCGGTGTTCTCAGTTTAGAGGCTAAAAGTTTTACATGTTGAGCTGTTAACATCTGCCTACTTCACCTTGAAGTATCAAGGCACTTGTATCTACTTTCAGTCATTTTTAGGAATTTCTGAACCACTGTGAAAGTGTGCCAGTTTGAAAATGGCAAAAAATTACGTCTTCAGAGAAGAAAATTCTGCTTTTCCCACTTAAACTCATTTCCTCATAAAAATAAAATAATCTTAATTATTTTATTACTCTATTACTTGTATCAAGTAATTTCACAGAGGCAGTTTAGCAGCATTATCACAGCTCCTGTTCACTGCTGGAAGGCTTAAGTTCCCCTACATAAAACTGGCAGCTCTTAAAAGCTCCAGCGAGGGCAAAGGAGCATGGTAGGGTTTTCTGTGTGCAGTGCTGGGCACAGTTTAAGCAGCATATTAAGGTGCTTGAATGCATGCAGAGTCTCATGTCCCATGAAGAACATCTGAGGGGTTTGTCCAGTCTGGAGGGATGACCTTGTGGTTCTCTACAGCTTCCTGAGGAGGGGATGTGGAGAGGGAGTTACTGATCTCCCTGAGATCCAGTGGCAGGATGGGTGGGAATGGTTCAAATCTGCTTCAGAAGAGGTTCACTAACGGAATGGTTCCTACAGAGGGGATGGATACCCCATGCTTGACCCCCTGCCTTAAAAAGAATTATTTGGACAATGGCCTTAATAAAAGGTTCTAACTTTTGGTCAGCTCTGGAATGGTCAGGCAGTTGAACCACATGATTTTCATAGGTCCCTTCCAACAGGAGCTCCTCTCCTCTCCTCTCCTCTCCTCTCCTCTCCTCCTCCCTCTTTCCCCACATTTAAGAGCTTACTGGAGGAACCTGTTGATTTCACTCTTCGTTATCTCCTGGGCAGGGACTATGGTTTTGTAGGTAGCAGCAGAGTGATATATTAATAACATGAACGACTTATTTCATGCCTGCTTTAATCTCATCTCTTTAACTCCTCATGCAAGTGCTGAGATAACTCTTATAATTACTTTATGGCTTGTCTCACATGCACACACTCCTCCATTCTCTACAAAGTTGCTGTGCAGAGAAAATTGCAGCAGGTCTGCATCTCCCTCCCTCTTTTCATTTGTGAAGAGAGTAAACAAAACTGCAGCAGGGAGGAAGGAAGGGATAGAGGAAAGGAAGCGGTGTCCCAAGGGGCCAGGGCTCTTGGCATGGAGCTTATCCCATAAATGCTTTTGGACCTATCTACAGGAAACTGCTGGAGGGGGTCACTGCCAGAACTGGCTGCTGAGCAGAGCATTCCTGAGAGCCCAGGCAGTCAGTCAGGGCAGGCAGAACCCAGGAAAATATATCTTCACGTTAGGGAATCCTAAAGCCCTTTCTTTTCCTACTTGCTTGACACCCTGATCTTTTCATTCCATCATTCTTAAAACTGCAGATTATTGCATTTTACAGCTGTGGTGCTTGTGTTTCATCTGCTCTACACTCTTTTGGTAACCAAAATTGGGGCATCCAAGCCTGCAAAAGGCTCCAGTTTTTTGAGAGGAACTGAGGATGTTCTGGCACAGAAACTCACCTTGAATGTCTTTCACTGGGGAACATCTGAGTAAGGTAAGAAATTAAGCAGTTTGCAGAAAACAGCTCAGAGGAATAACATTACAAATAAAAACCAAATAAATGCAGACTGAAGGTGTTACCTGTTCCCAAAGCATGGAAATAGACTCAGTATTAGTAGCAACGTCTGTAGAAAAGAAGGTTCTGTCAACCATAGATCTTTATCCACCGTGACAGAAGTTCTTCAGGGAGCAGCAACAAGGTGCAAGATATATTTTATGTATTTTCCTAAATGTCCTGAGGTGACCGTGTCATGTGTATCCCCTACCATCGCTCTATGCCCAAACATGAGTCCTGTGCCTTTAAACTGAGCCTGGGAGAGCAGAGAGAAGCGTCCGGGCGAACTTTTCAAAACAANGATTTTCCACCAAAACCTCGAGTCCTAAATATTTTAGATTGTCATATTCTTCACCAAGGAGAGCATTGGTCAACATTAAGGTAAATTGGTGGGGTTTTAAGATATTTTTCTTTATAAATAAAACAGTCCACACAACAGTTTGGTGCAGTTTTTTACGCCATTTAAACATTACATACTATTCTGTTCCAGTTGGTTTTGTAAGAGGAAGAAGCAGCCACATGGAAAAGCAATCACAGTTGCCCAACATCTGGAAACAGGGAATGTGTGAAGATATCAGCAACTAAAATTTCCCAGGGCATTTATATTTGTCTTTCAGCTCCATGGCAAGGTCTCTCCTGGTGCTCCAAGAAGTAAGGATCTTCCAGGATCTATTTCACCCAGTTCTGCATGTTGAATAAAGACATTCCAATGCCTGAAAATGTGTCAGTACAAAACCCTTTAGTGGTAACTAAATAGCAAATGTAAAATAATTACTATAAATAGCTGTATTATCAACTGGGGGAACAAACCCCCAAAATCCAAACACCATTAATCACCTGATAAAACAAATGAAAAATTCAGATGACAACTTAAAAAAGTGCAACTTCTGAAGAAAAATGAAAGTACCTTTCAAATGGATTATGTCAACAAGAATGCTGATATTCTGAATCACTATTTCAATTAATAAAACATTCTATTTGGGGAAACATTTTCAAGATAATGTAGTTTTTTTCTGTATGTATTTAATGATTCAAAACTGTTGTTTTGCTTTTTTTGTTTCTTTAAATAACTGGAAAATAAATCTCTCTGCTCAAGCAAAACAAGAAACAAGAACCCCAAAAACCCGAAAGGTCTATAGAATAACTACCTTGTGTGTACTCTCCTGTTGTAACTTCAGATACACATTCCTCATTTTTGTCAGTATTTAGGTCCATGTTAGGTCCAGATGTTTGTGATTCTAGAAATGCATTTGGCTGGGCAATATTAAATGTATCCCAGCTGAGTGTTTCTCCCACAGCTCAGAAAAAGTGGCATCCATCACCATTGCAGATGAGGAGACAAGAAACCTTAAAATATGTCATTTTTAAATAAAGCTTTGTTCTGCAAGAACTTAGGTCTGGCAGGTCACAAATAAGATGGGATGCATTAGGTCCAAAATCACCAAGAGGCCACAGCTGCTGCAAAGGTGGCCACATGTTTTCCAGCTGCCTGCTAATTCAAGAGGTGGTCCCAGGAAATTGCAGTCCTTGCCTCTGCCACATTCCTGAATCCCTTAAGCAAACTATGATGCCAAAGTTCTTAAGACTGGATATTCCCAGATCCACTGAAGCTCCACAGTGGTTCAGAAAAAGGCTTGGATCTCTGAGGTGCTGCTGACCAGTAAGAATTAGGAACAGGAGCGGGGCACCAAGTAAGCCTGTATTCACTGGAGCCATGAATTCTCCTCTGCACATTGAAATAAACATACTTTTTTAAAAATATTGCCTCTGACAGACTCTTCTGACTCAGAGAATGGTCTAAGTTAAGGGGATAAATAACAAGTTTTGTCATACAGAAGTTTTATGACTGATAAAAACTCAGAATTTTAAAAAAGCTTCAAGAATTGTCTTTATTACTCAGTCTACACCTTCACCTTTACTCTGAAAAAATACAAGGAATTCATCTCTGTAACGAGAAAGTGTCGTAATTAATACAATCATCTCCTTTCCCCATCACCTTTATACCTTGAACTGCGTCATTCCACACTTGCTTGAGAATTTTGGCAAACAGTAGTTAATGAGCCTGGAGGGCATAAGAACATCTTAATGAGATCATCTTCTTGGAAGGAGAAGGAGAATCTGTAAAATTGCAATTATACTTCAAATGATGCTTTCAAGATCCACAGTAAAACTGAATCGTTAATAAATTATTTTTTCCGGTGGTACCAAAAATCAGTTTTCCAATTTGAATTCTGGATGCAAGGTAGCAAAAGGTCTTTGGTTATAAATGAGCATTGTGTTTTTAGATGAAAGCACACTTCCCTCATTTTTTCCCCATCTTCTTCAGGTATAACAGAGGTGGCTCATTATGCTGCTACAGTTTATGGGATGGAGGGTGATGTTTGTACCAGCAGTACAGAGCCTTTATTTGCAGCAAAGATAACGCCTCAACCACACCTGCTCATCAGAGAAACCCAAGAGCCCAAACCCCAGCCCTTGTGCTTCCATTTTTATCTGCAGAACATCAGCTACCAAAATCTAAACACACAGATCTGTTCCCAAACAAAACACAGCTGACAGCTGACCACAGGGGTGCTCTCCCTGCAAGGACCAGCTGAGGGGAGAACAAAGTTGATTAAGTAGGAGCTGAGAGAGGAAAGCTCTGTCTCAACTGCAGCACCATACAAAAACTTGTGCTGCTTAATGCAACCTGTTTGGTACAGAAGGAAATCACTGGTGGAACAGGAGTGAAGACATGGCTACTCATCACTCTGAACTGGCTTGCTTTTGAAAGAACTCCATTGAAAGCCAGGGAAAATAGAGAAAACCACGAGGTAAGAAAAGGTCTCTTAAGACATTGGGAGGAAACTGAACCGTGGAATCTGCTGAGTTGGAAAGGACCACCCAGTCCAGCTCCTGGCCCTGCACAGACACTCCAACAATCCCACCCTGTGCCTGATCAGAGCATTGTCCAAACACCTCCTGAACTCTCTCAGGTTTGGTGTTGTCACCACTGCCCTGGGCAGCCCATCCCAGTGCCCAACCACCCTCTGGGGGAAGAACCTTTTTCTAATATCCACCCTAAAGCTAAAACCCTTGACTCAGCTTCAGGCCATTCCCTGGGGTCCTGTCACTGGTCACCAGAGTAAAGAGATCCATGCCTGCCCCTCCTCTTCCCCTCTTGAGGATTTTGAAGACCCCAATAAGTCTCCCCTCAGTCTCCTCTTCTCCAGCTGAACTGACCAAGTGCCCTCAGCCCCCAGGCTCCCCCTACAGACCCCTGCCCATCCTCACTGCCCTCTCCAACAGCTTAATGTCTGTACCAGCCTTTTGTTAAAGACAACACTTTACACACTGTTTCAGTACCCCTTGCCCGGGAAATCAACGTTAGAAATGTTAACTTTAAAAAAATACACAGTGCAAATTACATAACAATAAAAAATTTGCTTAAATGTTACAATTTGCTGATTCTATCCAGAAAACAGTTAAGACATATCCCCAAGCAATTCCCAAAACCAGGATCAAATGGTACAGTCCCAAAGTGATTGAACAGCACAAAATTCTGTTTCCCTTACAGGAGTTACTCTGACCATGACTGGTTAGGAAAATTAATGAAAAAATAAGAAATTTTGTTATTTCAGCAAGAGCAAATACTACCAGCAAATGCATGCTGCACATCTGATGAGTAACTTTTTAACAATCACAAACTCTGACACATGAACAGAAAAAATCATCAAAACTCAGATTTTGTAAGGCAGGTAATGGAATGTGCTGTTATGCGTAAGAAGTGTTTCTTCAAATGCTGCAATCCTTTAAATGCCAGCTCTTGACAGTACTGAATTGTTTAATCTCATAAACTGATTATGTGTTTTAGTGACACACTTTCCTTCTGAAACTCAAGGAATCAAAGGTGAACAAAATTTATGTGCAAAAGTTGGGTTGAATAGTGTCTAGTGAGAAAAAAAGCCACAACTTATTAGTGACAAAATACTTTAGACATCATACATACTAGAGTTGCACATGTTCTTCAGCTATATTAAAAATAACATTCAAGATTAAAATTGTTTTCAGCTGAACTAACCAACTACACGACAGTTTTCTGCACCAAGTTAAAAAAAAAAAAATCCCCTGCAAGAGTCAGCACAGAAAAACTCCACATTTTCTGCAAGCTGCACATTATCTCACTGCACACAGGAGGAGGACAGAAACCAGAACTGTAAGGTAAAGGGTTTATATCTGCACGTACAGCCTACAGACCCTTGAAAGGAATGCAGCCCAGTAAAATCTCAAAGCTTTCAGTTGTACTTGTCTTCAAACAAAAAGATCCATGGAACTTAGGTGTGTGTCTAATCATGGGAAAAGTTTAGACAGAACAGGCAGGAAGCTCAAGTCACCACTGGAATACAAAGTATAAAACTGCTGCAGAAATCTGACACATACGTTGCTCAATACTGCTTATTTACAAGGTTGTTATTAAAAGGTCACTGACCACTAAAATTAAGTTTATTTCATGAACCAATCTGTTTTTACAGGTCTTAATCCTATAAATACTGCTGTTTTTTGTCAATACATTGCCACATTAAGAATATATGATCTTTTCTATCAAGACTAAATTTATAGTAAATTTAAAATCATCTGTAGTAAAGAGCATTGCTCACTTGATGACTTTGTGTGCTTCAGCAAATTAAATGAGAAGTATTTGGTTAAAACATAGACTTAACTCCTAAACCTAACATGTGACTAAAAACACTTCCTAAGGAACATGGTGACGCAGGGCTGTTATCAAGAAAAATCTTAAAAGTTTCTGAGGACTCAGCAAACAAGTAACAGGACAATTAAAAGGCTTTCATGCTGTTAAATTTACCTACGAATTACATCCTGTTCTTCAGCATCAAGTATTCCCCATGCTTTGAAAACAAGAAGTCATGGGGTTACAAGAAAGGCTCATTTAACATGTTTCATAGAGACTCTGTTATCACGAATATTAGTAACTAAAAGATCTCCAAATCATGGGCATTATCAATTTCAATAGTATCTTCATGTTCCATCTTCGCCTCGTGGTGCCCCTCCTGCAGGTCATCCAGGGAAGCCAGAGCCTCGTTTGTGTCACTGGCAAAAGTCTCACGAGAGGCATCGTCATATTCCTGCAGGTTAAGCCCCTTGATGGCCTTTTTCATCTTCTTCCCCAGAACTTGTATCCTCCTCTTCTTGGCAGCTTTTTTGTTTTCATACTCCTTTTGGTTTTCCAGATAGAATATTTCCTTGAAAGAAAACAAGTAAACAGCAACAACAAAAATTTTTGCATATTCATTTTACTGGCATTTCCGAAAGAAAATGTGAAGTAATAAAAAAAAATTACAAATACTGGTCAATATTTAACTAAAGTACTTGTTATTGAGAGCAGAAGTATGAGAAAAGACTGCACTTAAGGAAGAGGGGTGGAACAGAAAATTTCTTTTGTAATAGTGTAATGTGATCAATCTTGCAACTTGTTACATTTTTTGTGACCACTGTAAGCTACGAAAAGATGTTGGTCTTTTCTTTCCTGTTTCATTTTTCTCCAAACATAGAACAAAAAAACCGCAATGTATGTTGATTTGTTTCTCAGTTCCCAGTACCGGACCCTAGAAAGGTTTACAGAGTGACCTGTAGCCACCTACAAGCAAAATAAAATACTTTTTTTTAACAAAAACTCTATTAAGTAGCATATACCACCAAAAAAAAAAAAAAGTTGGTATCTTCTCCACTCAGGTAAAACATCTCAGAGAAATAATGTTTACAAGCTTACAAAACTGATTTAGAGAGCACTGCAGATGAGCCCAGTGGGCAATTCAGATTAGGTTTAGACCATCAACTGATTTTATGAGAAATTGTGCCTGGTGCCACAGCTGGAGCTATATAGGACAGAAATATTCCATTAAGAGACCTGCATCCAATCCATGCACAATGACACAGAACTCCAAGGGGAGAAACACAACATGGATAACTGCTGTAAGGAATACAAATATACAAATTAAGGAAAATCTAATGTTTACCCATTCAAACTCTACAATCTCATCTTCCTCAACAGGTTTTTATGACTGGCAACATGCCGAAGTGAATTCTCTCTTCCTAGAGTTAATGGCAATTCAACAGTTTTTGGGTAGGTATTTTATTTTTTGCCTGTATTTTAAATGTGAAAGCCTGGTTTCAATGGAATACACAGTTAAATTTGCTAGAAGTTAGGGAGTTTCAATCGTGACATCTCTAATAGGAAAAAAAACAAAACAAAACAAAACCAGAATGTACATTTGCACTCCTGACATTTTTACCTTGATTTGTTCTTCTTTGACGCTTGGTGTGTTCTTCAGCAGGTTTAAATAAACGCCCCCAGGTGTTCTTCTCCTGGTGCCATTCTTAATAGGGAGAGAGGAAATTAGGAATAGGAAGCTTGATGCTAAGTGTTGACAAAAAATAGCTTCTAAGGCAACACTCAGTGTTGATACAGAATAAAACCAATTTAAATTCTGGTGTGTCAAATATCACATGAAAAAAGTCCAAGCTATGTCTCATTTGTGAGTGAATTAGTCATAAGATGGGCAACAACCAGCCTGCTAAATCTGGACACGAAAACTATGAAGTTACAAAAAAAAATTCCTTTAGAACATAATGCTAAATTGTTAAAAGTACACAGTAAAACTGATTTTGGTAGTGAAGAAACAAAATGTGAATAATATTTTAACTACTCTCACACCTATCTATCTGCAACAAGCCATGCACTAGGTTAAATACTCAGAGCACTCCTAATGCATAAGCCCAGTAAAACGTTTAAAACAAATTTAATAAAATTATGTTGATCTCAGGGTTTTTTTTTATAATTGTGCTCAGAAATGCTACAACTTGTCTGTGTTATCTACAGGATTTTGCAATTCTGCTGAAGGCATAGGAAACACAACCTTCATTTTAAAAGTCCTTCCCACCACGTTAGGCCCAGCAGTTTTCAATGCAGCAGCAGCAGTGAAATACTAAAGCATGGAATGGGCTCAGCTTTGAAACCTCTGTAAATTTTAAGTGGTAATTATCATACTATTATCCAATTAAAATTTGTAGTATAAACCACTGCTTTTACTCCAGTAAAAACTGGATGATACTGTGCAAAATGTGACATTTTCCTGCCAAATTATGTAGTATACAATCTAAAAATTCCAAGAAGAGGGAAGGTCAGGTTTCAAGCAGGTTCTTCAAACAGCACATATGAACATCTTTTTACCACCTGCATTTCATGGTGTTTTTTGTGATCTGCCTTTCAAAGAGTGTACTCTGATCTGCATCCAAAGCAACCTGTGCCACCAGGAGCTGTGTCCCTTCATCTCCTCTGTTAAACACTTATTAACTTATCTTTCAAGACAGCAGAATGCTTCTAATACAACTGGCTAGTTGGAATTTGTTGCCTTTTCTTTTTTGAAAGACGGAGGAGGGTTATTTATTTATTTACTTACTTATTTTGGTGGGGTTTTTTTAGATTGTGTCCCCCTAATTGTTTTTCCCCTTCTCTCTACTTCCAAGTGATGGAACTTAAAAGACATAAATTATAATCAAGTGAAAGTATTTCCTGATTCTCACCCACCTTTTCCTCACCCACAGCTTTTCTCATCCACTGTGTTTTTTGCACTGAGGCTCATTATTTAACATGAACAGAAATGTATCAAAAATTGATAACCTAAACACGGAGTACAGGAGTTCTACCACGATTTGCAACAGAAATCAGTGCTCGGTTTTGCTCTGCTAATTCACAAGCCAGTGGTTCCCTAATAAAGCCAAGAGCTTTCCTTTTGGGGGTTACTCGGCAAATGGGATATTGGAAATGCTGGTTTTAATTCAAGCTCGAGAATCTTTCAGTCTTAAGTCCATGAGGGAAAGATCCCAAGGAGAGCAACAGTAACAGACACAACATTAACCCTGCAGATCAGACACTCACCTCAGCACAAGAACCTGGGTAATTTCCAGGTTCATTCACCTTATTTTTTGCTCAAATCCTGCTGGAAGCTTACATGAGTGTTTATTAAGGGAGTCTCATGGCAAAGGAAGGCCACAAAACTCCAGGAGAACATGTCCAGCACGAGAGACTTGTAACAGAACTGTGTGAATATCCTGCAAGTAAAAAGTTGTGTTGCCCTCCCCGTCCCTGGCAAACCCACAGGATGACATTTTCCTTACCACAATGAACAGTCCACCATTCTGTTCTACTTCAGCTGTTTCCATCAGCAGTTCGATGGCTTTTCTCTTCCCAATTATTTTCACTACTCGAGCAATTAAGTCTTTCTTTGGCTCACAAAGTCTGAACAGAGGGGAAAAGAAAAAGCAGCACATTTATTGTCAGGATAATTTCTCGAGTATAACTGACTGTGGAACTTCCACAATGAATAATTTATTTTGTGCTGAAGAGTCTATGCATTCAAATGTGTTTAAATGGTTTACTGAATCAGATTTCAAAATCTGGGATGTTTTTTCCCTAAAGCATGCATTTTTAAAACTTGTTTCAATGAAAATGCTTTGAGTGGTTATTTTTCTTCTATTGATGTATGAAATATCAAACCAAATATGAAACTGCAAAGACCTGCATAAACCTCTGAAATTAAAGTATGAAAGCTTCTTGTTAAAATTCTTCAGTTAGCTTCTTCAGTTAAAATTAACTTTCTACAGTTAAATCAGCAACTGGAGAAAATGGGAAGTGCAAAAGTTCCCTTGTATCATGTGCCATTTCAGACAAACCTACATAACAAAGAAGAAATCAGTTTGTTGACTGATCTATGATAATCTATAAAAAACAAAAACAGTATTACACTGTAACTAGAACCCTATTGGTACAGCTCAGTGCCTCCACTACTAATTGTATTAGAAAAAAGAGGCTTCTGCCCTACTTCAATGAAGCTCTATACAACAAAAAGGTGTTTATTGCAAGAGATATGCTCAAAGTTTTCAAAGTAATAAATGAGAAACTACCCAGAACTGTTAACAACATTAATAACTGTCTAACTGCTGCAGTATTGCCAGATTCTGAAATAACAGCAGATGTATAAAAACAACTATGACCAATAATCCCAGCTTTTTTAAAATGTCAAGCTAACTGTCAGTAGATTGTCTCGTTCCCTATTTAACATAATTTTCTTCCCTTGAACCGCTGAAAGAGTGTGGCAGTTTGACTCCATCCAAAACACTGCACTGTCCAAGTTATCTCCAGTTTCAAAGGTTTAGAACTTAAAACAAGATTTTTGTGGTGACCACAGCATGTGTGCATCAGTGTCCAATGCCAAACAACCATGGGGTATTTCCCAAAAAAAGCCACTACTAAATCTGTATAATGAAAAGCAGAATTTTTCCTTGCCACTGTTCTCAAACAACAAACCATCCTGGTGGCTCTTTAAATAAAAACATAAAAATTCAGAGAAACAGGCAGTATTAATTGGATGTTTCTACAAGATCACCAGCCACAGTGATGCATTTTTGTCCCAGGATTCTGGGAATACAAATGAGGCAGTCGTGCTTTTTGTGATCTGGTGTGACACCTTATTTAGCAGCAGGGGATGCTATTATTTCCACCAACCACCAATACTCAGTGAGGTGAAAACATACTATTATTAAACTCACCGATAAGCAATTTCATCTGCCACTTTTTCCTCTGAATCTTCCTCTGTTATCTCATACCTTCCCTTGTATTTCATCTCTTGCCTTTCTCCCAGTCTATCTCTCACGGGCCGCTTCCGTTTGAGGAAGCCCTGCCCATTTTCCTCCTCTGCTGACAACGTCTTCTTGTCATCCTGCATGTATTCATCCAGCTCTTTATCTAAAGTCTCTGCCTCCTTCTGCTGGGCTTCCTTCATCAGCTTTTTAGCCAGCAGGTAGTTGTAAGTCTCAGACTGCCTGCTCCTGTCAATTGAACCGTCCATGCCCAGAATCCCAAGCTCAGTGGCCACTGCGTCCTGGTTCTGCTCCTGGAGCACCGCGCCCCAGATGTTGTTGACCTTCTTGCCACGCAGAGCAGTCTGTTTCTGGTGGCTCTGGCTGAGCTGGAAGGGCTCGGGTTTGGCAGAGGAGAAGTTGAAGCATTTCTGCCTCTTTCGCTTCCACAGGCAGCTGTCATCGTCAGAGTCAGAGCCGCTCTCCTCGCTGGAATCCACACTCTTGGTGGTCCTGTAAGGAACGCTGGGAGCACAGGATGAGATGCTGCTCTGGAAGGGCCTGCATGAATCACTGCCAGCAGGAGGCTTCTGGAATTAAAAAGTGAATTTAAACCCATTATTCATGAAAATTAGAGCAGCTATCAAGTCGTCGATTAGCTAAAATACATAATTCTGACCCATGTGGCCGTGCAGTCCTCCACGAGCATCTCCTGGGCCACAGCACAGGAGCATCCTTTGAAACGCCTGTATTTTGAGTGCATGAACATGAAACAGAGCACGGCTGACATAGAAACAGGTCAGGAGTCGCTCTTCTCTTTACGGCAAACTTTGCTGAGCGAAAATTATTACGAGACTGGAAAAGTGGTGAATATTCCCAAACTGGACAAAGACACAATATGCACAGCAGCTCTAAGAAGAGTAAAACACCAAAACAACACAGCAACCTACCAGAGGTTTGTCTAACAGCAGAGAAGTTAATAATCTCTCTGGAGTTTCAAGTGAGAAAACCAAATGACCAAAAATAAATCTCAAAACCAAACCCACAAAACTGGGATGCTGCTCAGACTAAGAGTGTTCTGTGATCCTAGTTCCATCACGACAGCACCTGACCAGCTTGAAGACAGCAGGACCTTCACAGAACCACCCCTTTTTCCACCTTTAAACCAACAAGACACCATGGATTAACTATGGCTTATTAATAAGAACAAATATCCTCCACCAAAAAATCATTCCACTGATACAAAAATACTCAAGAAACAGTCTTATTCATAATTCCAGTTATTTCCTGACTGTCTCATCATAAAGTTATATGCTGTCTCATGATCTTCAAAAATCTCTTCCTTCACTTTCAGGTGAAATGAAAATTCTTTCTTTAGCCTTACTACTTTCGTCACTATGGGCACCTCTTCTTCTTTCTCCAAACAGCAAACAGAAAAGAGAAGTATTCAACTTACCACATTATGAAATACAAACCTTTAACTTCAAGTATAATGCAAAAACCTCAAAACCAGCATGAATAAAAAAAGACTGAACACTCCTGTAAAAAACTTACTTTGTGCTTCATTTCTCAGAACTGTATCGCAAAGATCAAAATAACTGGTGAAAATAAAATTCCTTACACATACAGTGTCACACACTGATCTTAGTTTGAAATCTTTTCCTGTCTGCACACCACCATGAATACCTCATTCTCTGAGTACAAATTCCTCACAGAATAAATTCCTCATATTCTCTGAGAATCCCAGGCTGGTTTGGGTTGGGAGAGACCTAAAAGCCCATCCAGTGCCACCCCCTGCCACGGGCAGGGACACCTTCCACTATCCCGGGCTGCTCCAAGCCCTGTCCAGCCTGGCCTTGGACACTGCCAGGGATCCAGGGGCAGCCACAGCTGCTCTGGGCACCCTGTGCCAGGGCCTCACCACCCTCACAGGGAAGAATTTTTTCCTAATATCTGATCTAAACCTGCCCTCTGTAAGTTTGCAGCCACTGTCCCTTGTCCTGTTCCTCCATCCCTTGTCCGAGTTCTCTCTCCATCTTTCCTGCAGCTCCTTCAGGCCCTGCAAGGCCACACTGAGGTCACCCCAAAGCTTCTCCTCTCCAGGCTGAACAATCCCAGCTCTCCCAGCCTTTCCTCCCAGCAGACCTGCTCCATCCCTGTGCTCATCCTGATGCTTCCTCCAGCAGCTCCAGGTCCTTCCTGCGCTGGGGACCTCGGGCTGGTGGAGAGAGGGGACACAAAGGGGAAACCCCGGGAGACACAGGGACAGCGGTGGCGTTTCTGCCCAGACACGGAGGGACGCGGGCGAGCCGCAGGGCCCCGGGGCTGGCAGTGCTCGGAGCTCTCTCGCGTGGTCAGCCAGCGGCTCGCTCCCACTGCCGCCACTGTCCCCACTGCCGCCACTGCCCCCATTGTGGCCACCGTCCCCATTGTTCCCGCGCGCGCCACGCGCCCGCCGCGGCAGCGGCTCCCCGGGGAGGCCCCGGCGGCACCAGCGCAGGGACAAGCAACAAGCCCCGGGAGAAGCCACCAGCGCAGGGACAAGCGACAAGCCCCTGGAGAAGCCACCGAGCCCGGGGAGAAGCCACCGGCCCGGGAAGGAGCGCTCCACGCCGGTAAAAGCCCCTCAGGCGAGGCCTCCGCGGCTTCCCCGTCCCGCAGCCCCCGGCCCGGCGCTCCGGCCGCTGCCCACCCTCACCTGTCCGGGGGAGCCGGCGCCGGGCATGTCCGAGTCGGAGCCGGACAGCTCGCCGTCCTCCACGTCGCCGTCCATAGCCCGGGGCTCCTGCGCCATGTCCCGGCGGAAGGGCGGAGCGCCGTGGCGGGGCGGGACAGCGCGTCCGTCCGGGGCGGGGATGCTGCGGGGGCGGCCCGGCCGCGGCTCCTCCTTCGCGGCGCTTCTCCCGTGGAAGTGCCTCGTGGTGTTTGGGAATCAGGCATCATTACCCTTCCATTATTAGTTCCAGGTGGCTGGTGGGACCCGCCGATGCTCGGCACAAGCGCTGCGGGGTGTGGGATGCGGCGAGCTTGCCTTAAGCCGGGTGTTCTTTGGGGTGTGGTCTCGGCGTGGTTTCAAGCCTGGTCAGCGAGAAAGGAGGTTCGTTCTCGTCAGTGGCACAGGCAGCAGATGCATCCCGTAGTCAGGGGCATCTTGGAACTAACAAGCTCTAAGGATGTGGTAAATAAAGGTGTGGAGAAGACACGGCTAAGAGGGAATCCGTTAAAGCGTGTAAATATCTCCAAGGCAGTTCTTAAGGGGATGGTGCCAGAATCTGTTCAGTGGTGCCCGGTGACAGGACGAGGAGCAGTGGTCATAAACTAAAACACAACCAGTTCCGCCTCAACACGAGGAAGAACTTCTTTCCTTGGAGGAGGCAGAGGCCTGGAACAGCTGCCCAGGAAGGTTGTTGAGTGTCCCCCTCTGGAAACTTCCCAACCCCAGCTGGACACGTTCCTGTGTCGCTGCTCCAGGTGACCCAGCCTGGTCAGGGGTTTGGACTGGGTGAGCTCCAGAGATCCCTTCCAACCCCAACCATTCTGTGGTTCTATGTTAGTAGAACAGAGAGCACTTAGCATCCCCTCCTCAAGGTCATCTGAGAACTAACAAGCTTTGGGGTGATGGTATTATTGTATGGTAACACCAGTGGTCAAGGTATTATTAATTACTGATTGAGAAAAAAAAAACCCAACAAATCCAAGCAGATGCCTCATAATTCTTCAGCACATACCAGCTGCTGGATAGGTACATTTTAACAAAAATAAAACAGCACAGACGATAAATCACTTCTACTGGAAACATCTTTATGCATTTGAATCCAGGAGAACAAAAAAGCTGTGATTTTTCTGAGAAGAGAGACATCACAGCTAGGCATTTAAGGTCTCGGTGATGTGGGCCTGAAAACCCAATATATTTAAGAGGTGCAGTTTTTCACTCCCACCATTAATAGGCCTGCTCATGGACACTCTTTTTCCTTTATGTATTTTAGACCATCTTACCTGGGGACTGCAAGCTATCAGTGCCTCATTTGAAATCCCTTAGTTGTGGTCTATTTGGATTTTCAGTGCTTGGACGCTTAACTGCAATGAAAATCACTGGAAGATAGTTCTCATTATCAGTTAGCCATCCTCATTATCAGTTATCCAGACAGGCCTTTGAAAACCCTACTTGGCATTTTTCTGCAGCTTTGGATGGCTACTTTCCTTAAAAATTTCACTCCAGGCCTTGAATTTCCTTTTGTCATCACTTGGAAGAAGAAAAGGCACAAAGCTGAAGAAAGACCAGGAACAGTTAAAGCTCCTTCCCTGTTTGGTCCCTCAGGACACTCCTGTTGTGGTGCTTCTGAGTTGTTCAAGAAATCCGGTGAAAATGAGATTAATCTTAGGGTGCTTCTTTCTGTGCCATTCTCACCTCATTTCCCATTGCGTTTAATGATGCATAGCACTTACTAGTCACATCCTGTTCTGCAAAAAAACCCTGTTTTTCATAATATTTGCAATGAAATCATATCTGTGGGATTTCACTGGGTTGCAGGGAGCTCCTGGGCTGAAGTCAAGTGGAGCTGTGGAAAAGGGGAAATTTAATCCTCCAGTAACTCACATGAAGGAGTTCTCTATGTCACCATAACCTGTACATGGCACTGAACAAAAACCACAAAGAAACCACCACAACTTTCAGTTTAACTTCAGAGGAATAGTTCATTTTGTCACTTCATAAAATGTTCAGAAGCAGGCCCAATAAGATAAATCAGATAACAGTACAGCTTACTCAAAAAAAAAAAAAAAAAGCCAGTTGATTCACAACCCCATACCTGGATTTCCTATATGAATATTTTGTAGTGAGACATGTCGTCCCATCTCCATCTTTAATGCAGGCTCAGCTGTAAAGGACATTCTGTTTTCCCACTTCAGGCATAGTAGGGATGGTAGGCAAGACCCTGGCAAAGAACAGAGAAGTTCTTGCTTTAACACTAATTTCACTCATGGTCTCTTTGATGTCTTTCTTTGCACACCTTCAGTTTTCCCCTTATCAAAACCAACTGAGCTGACAGAGAAAGCTTAAAAAACACCCTTTGGCTGAGCGTATCACTTTCAAAATATCACCTCTAAGTAGGCTCAAAAATCAGATAATGAAGCGTAACAGAGAACAATCCTGGTTTATGCCAGCTGCAGCTGCTCTCCGTTGTGTTACTGCAGTTTGGCATGACTGAAGCCTTATCACCGTAGGTCCAGATAAGGCTTGGAAGATCCATCTCTGGTTGTAGAAGGTTTATTCTGAGAAGACAAGAGTCCTACCGAGTTTGTAGCAAGTACATTTCATGTCTGTGAAAACAAAATGTGCAGTATTTTTTAAACCAAATTGGATAAATAGTGGGAAATTACTCCCTCCCTGCTCCAGTGGATGGTTCCATACTTCTTGCTGCTGTAAGGGACTTTGTTGAAGATTCCTTATGACAATCCCTCTGGTTGTTTACCATTTCCTGGCTGCACAGATAGGGTGCACAAATTTCAGAAAATGTCGCCTAATTAGCTGATTTGTTTGTGAAATCCATTCTGTTTTTCTTGCCCTAATGAGCGAGTCAGACAGATGGAGAATATTTATTTCAAGGCATACATTTAATTAAAGCAACCAAGGTCGTCGTGGCTTCTTCACCTCATCACGAATTGAACTCACAATAGAAAAGACTCTTAACTCCTCCAGGATTTTTTTTTTTTTTAAAGAATTCAACTGGTGGTGATAAGACGAAACAATCTGTTCAGCAGCACAGTACATCCCAGCCCAACAGGATGTTCACTTGGAAAGGGCATTATTCAGGAACAGTTCTGCTCCTTAGGATGGAGCTGAACCTCGTGGAGGGGTGCAGTAACCTGAAAATGCTTTTCATCTGTGCTCCCACTGGATGAAAGATGGGTTTTGTTTACCCGAAAAAGGGCAGAAACTTTTCAAATAATCACAGTTATGTATCATAAGTGTTCATCCTCCCACTCTGACTCCAGCACTGCAAATACCTGTTTTTAAAAGCCTTGAATTCCTGGAACGTAGGTGGTGTGCCAGGGTGTTACATCCTCAATGTAGCTTTGTAACAAAATCAAAAACGTTCTCAGTGCTTTCTTTTCCAACAGGATTTGTTCAATTAAGTACATCTTGGTTTATAGAGCCAATCAAAACACTTAAAAAAAAAAAAAGAAGTATTCAAACATTCAAATATCAGTAACAAATACCTGCATTAAGAGAACACATTTTCAATGCCAATTAGTGAAAATTAAACTCTTCTAATGCATTTGTAATATGCAGTTGTATAGCCTCGGTGAAAATTAAATCCTTTTAAATGGTCGTAAACTGAAGGAGATGAATATGCACACAGGCACAAGAAGTGCGTGTGAAACCATCTCCTAGGTCTTCATAAGTACAGTTTTCAGAGGGCTAGAGGTGTTTTAATGTGGAGTGACTTTTTGATGTGTGTGGGGTTTTTTTTGATTTTTTTTGGGGGGGTGGTGTTTGGGGTTTTTTGGTTTTTTTTGGCTTTGTTTTTTGTTTGTTTTGTTGGTTTTTTGTTTTGTGTTCTGTTTTTGCTTTTTTGTTGTTGTTTGTGGTTTTTTTGTATGTTTGATTGGGTTTTTTAAATTCTTATTTTTTTATTTCTGACTGTCCTATTCTCTTGCAATTAATTGGCATCAAATTTAATTGATTCCACCAAGTCAAGTCTGTTTTGCCTGTAAAGGCAGTTGATAAATAATCTCTCTGTCTCTGTCTTAAACCCATGATGATTTTATTTTATTTCCTTCACCTGTCCTACTTGTGGAAGTGATAGAGCACTTGGGGACCAGCAAAGGTCAACCCACCACATAAGTCAGTCTCAGCCCTGATCTCACTTAGAACTGTTATTTAATCAGCAATTGGCAGTTTTTGTATTTACATTCAATATTTTCTTCCTTGCTCATCTCTTACTACTATTCACAGCATTGCTGTCCTTTGTGAGTGTAAAGGCCGAAAGGCTGCATAAAAAAAGAGTTTAATTGAAAAGTTCTGAGGAATAGAAAGAAGTTCTGGAAAAACGTTTTCACTTCAAATGTACTCTCACAAGTAAGTGGTTTCAGTAAAGTGGTTAGTAAAGGTTAATTTCTAGCTGATAAAAATATGTGAGCAGGAAGGCAAAATGAGTCTGGTCACTCTATCTAAAGAGTTGCACAGGCATTAATACATTATAATCCTTGTAGCATGTTGAAAAAATGGATTAAATCTTTGCACTTGGAAGTAGACAACTGTTAACTCATTAAACAGGACTTGTAACAATGCTCAGCAAGGCTGAGTCATTTGTCAATAGCACAGATGTGCCACATTTAGATGAAAGAGGTCCAACAGGAAACAAATTATAAATTGCCAAAATATTTCATTTTTTTCCAGTGCATTCCAGTAACTGTAAAGCAATTAAGTGAACCTGAACATTTTGGAGGTTTTTGTTACGTTTTGTGTTGATTGCTCCTGAAATAAATACTGGTCTGGTGCTTCACTGTTGGGAGTATTTCATACTGTCCAAGTCACAAAGTCTCATTTAAATTAGAAGATGACCTTGGGCTGTAACATTCAGGGAGGTAACTGAGCTTCTCCGTGGGTTTGCAATTGTGAAAATATATTTTCATACTTTTATTAGGTCATATCCAGTTTTTCAATGATGAAGTGAGTCTCTGAGAAGAACCTGTGGTTGACTTTTGTCTCCCTCTGAAACTGAAAAATTAACAGTTTTGTGGAGGTAAAATATCACGTCCCTTGAAAGTAAAATATTATCTCCATTACTTTCTATTCCGGTGGCATTAGAAAATGAATGGATATGTTTAAATTTTGTCAATGAAATGTACAGCTGTGAAAAGAAATGGCCTGCTGAGATTTTGCTACTGAGAAATAATAATGCCACAGCTCATATTACAGTGCATGTAGAAAAAACTAGCTGGGGTAATAGAGCAGCATCTCACTGCTGTACATTCTAAGATTTTGAAGTCAGAATTTTAGGGACAATGAAAAGTTTGTAGACTTCTGTTCTCTTTCAACACTTTTTTTTTTTTTTTTTTTT
>VZTH01001483.1:271949-283059 GCA_013397815.1 Aleadryas rufinucha
CTTTTTTCTTCTCTTTCCTTCTGTCCTGTTTCTCTTTCTCTCTCTCTCTTTCTGTTTCTCTTTCTTTTCTTTCTCTTTCTGCCTTTCTTTCTCTTTCTCTCTTTCTTTCTTCTTTCTTTCTTTCTTTCTTTCTTTCTTTCTTTCTTTCTTTCTTTTTCTTTCTTTCTTTTTCTTTCTTTCTTTCTCTCTCTCTCTCTTTTCCACCTTTCCCTGATACCCAGGAGAAATAGGAGAGACAGGAATTCTTGTCTGATATTCCACACGTTGTACACAGCACAGAGGCAATCACTGTCTGAAATGAGTTTGTGTTATGAACAGTTTTCAAATGAAACTGGTTTTATGTAAAATGTGGAATATGGAATGCTGTCTGTGTCACAGAGGAAGATGTGCACACAAGCATCGATGTCAGGAGGTACCTATACCAGGAAGAGGGAAAAGAGTGTAGATATATAGGGATTGGAACTTGCTCAATTTCACCAGTAGCAGATTTGACAGATTTCCAAACCTTGAACTGTGCAAGTTCTATCCATCCCTGAATCAGCTTAATTGCAGATCAGTTTGGTGCCCAAGGCTTTATGCTGTTTGTTTAATAGTCAACAAGATTAATTGTTGGATTTGGGCGCTATTAGGTGCTGCCTTTCATTCTTGATTAAAACCAGCAGCGATGACCACGATAAAAATAATAATTAAAAAAAAAAAATCCAGAAACAACAGCAGCTACTAAAAATGGGCAAGGAATTACAAACATCAAATGCTACAGTGACATCAAGTGGTGAAACACCACCCTTCATGCTGTAGTTTCAAAGCTAAACTTGTGGCATTTCTCACACCTCTCTCGTGGTCCATGTCAGTTGCAGAGCTAGAATCTATATTCCTCATTAGTATATTAATTTTCCTACAGAAACCAATAATAAAATTCTCTCCTCCACCAGCACCCAAAAGTTTAAATCAGTTCTAGTGAGAGGAAAGCAAAGGTCTAACACTTTGTATCCTCAACAGGTCCCTTAGTTCCTGCTTGTATCATGCATCTGACAGAGGTGACACAATTCATCAGGGGTAAATTTATCTTAAAAATAACAGTTTGAGAAGTTTCTCCTTCCATTTATTCATCAAACAAATTTAGAAATGCTAGCAATATAACATCTATGTTAAAAATAATGGTACTAAAAATGGTTTGTTTGGTATTATCATTGCATAAACAATATTTAATTGTGTGCTACTACTGTTTCTCCAAATGTTAGTACCTCCACAACTGTTTACTTATATTTGTGGTATAATCTGTTCTTTAGTTTGCATTGTAGTAGCTGGGGCATGCAATGCATGCCTTAATAAAAAAAAATATTCTTTCTTACAGGGCTTAAAATGGATTTATAACAAGACTTGAGCCACAAATTTTCACTCTTAAAAGCACAATTAACTATACAGTTGACACAGTTGTCATTACTCAATGCAGAAAAGCAATTAAGACTCATTAATTTGGAAGTGAGCAGAGTTAAACACATGCTTTAAAAGTCTAGCTATTAACCTAAAAAAACCCCCATGTAAGTATTACTTGCACTGATTGTAAATCCATTAATATATTATTCCATTTTAAAAACTAGAGAATTATGGAAGAATTGCCTTGCTTTTTTTTTGCCATATGAGGAGCACAAGAGCTTTGAGCCCACTGGCACAGCATTTCCAGCCCACAGGCTCTGATTTATTAAATCACGTCCTGGTAGGAATTGATATTATGCATGCAAGTAATGGTAGGAAGCCTTTATTTCTTGAATTTATGTGGAAGATTATTCAGGATGAAAATGGAGGATCAAATGTTTTTGAAGCCAGAGGAGCTTTCCTCTGAGCAATGTCCAGCCATCCACAGAAAATGCAGGGAAAAAAGTTTGAAAAGTGAACAGTCCTTGTTTTTCACTTTTAACAGGAAAAATTGAGTGACAAAAATTATGAATGGCAGAAAGTGAATACGTTCAATGTAAGTCATTATTAATCTTCACTTCCCTTGCCTGGGGAGCCATCCCATATTTCTTCTCGAGGGTAATAAGGTGTCAGGCAGCAAGAGAAAGGCATGAGTGGGGCTTACAAGGCTTACCTAACAGATACACAAGGTCTAGAAAGAATCATTTTAGCATCCTGAGTTATTGATGAAAGTCAGAGCAATGGGAGGATTTATCTTCCTTTTTTTTTTTTTTCTCTCTCTTTGCTTTTCTCTCTCTTGCAGTGCTGTGCATAAGCAGAGATTGAGGTTTAAATGCTTGTTTTTCTTGTGGCTTTAGTGCCTGTCCATGACAAGTGATGCAGTTAAAAGAGAGAGAGCTAGAAAGAAAATGAGTGCTTTGGAAGTACTGCACTTTTAAACTACACAGATTGTAAATCTGAAAGTGTAGAAATAGGAAAAAAATCTCACTTGGTGGGGGAATATTGCAGATGACTTCTTTTCATGGATTGCATGAATTCAGGTGAACAAGACACAGATATTTAAAATGAGAAATTCAAAAAAATTTTTTTTTTTGTTTTGTTTTGTTTTTGTTTTTGTTTTTTTTTGGTAGAATGTAACAAATTAACAATACAGAGATTCAGGGTTGTGTGTTTCTTCAAATGGCAAATCGTTTTTTTTCCTAAAGGTCCAGGTTTTGCAGCTGGTTTTGAAGGGCTGCATAGAAACTTTCCCTTTCACAGAGAAAAATGTCACTACTTTCATTCTGGGGAGAAAGGGAAAAGCAATTCTGCCTGTCCATGCTCCTGAAGATGCTGTCAGAAAACAGACATGTCCTGATCCACAAGCAGAAACGTAATTTTTTTTTTCAGGCTAGCTATCTAGCTGCACTTCCCTGTCTAAAATAGAGAAAAAAGGTCCTTTTTATGTTGGCTGTCACTGCTTTTGCTGCATGACTGAATGTGAGTGTAGCCATTTTTTATTAAATGAAATAAGACTGACTTGCAAACAAGGGGAGGGGGGAAAAGAGATCTGAGGTCATTTAGGCTGCGAGACCAATTTGTGCAGCTCTGTTTGAGTCATGCTGTAGCACATATAAGTGGCAGATGTGTGATGATTTCCAGACACAGAACTGTGGTTGCTCACTTGGTGAGGAGTCCAATTCCTGTCAAGAGCCTCTGAATTCCAGGAGCTTGAGTTAATCTGGAACAGCTGTTGCCTATGTTAAGATGTGAAAGGAACTCTGACCAAAAGTTGAAAATGTATGCAATAGTTATTTGTGTGTATATAAACATAAAAATATATGTTTTACATAGCCTCACCAAGTCCCACAGAAAGCTTGCCATTCACGAAATAGTTTATTTTCTAGTTTGAAAATTAATAATATTGCAGTGTAGAAAATACTACAGAGAAGATCTGACTGAAGTTTCACTGTCCTTTGAGAACATTTGGTTAAAGAAAGCATTAAAAGCACCAGAAAATAAGAAAAAAACCCATTAGCACTCTCTCCTGAGGGTGCACACTCTGTTTACATTCGTATCTGTAGACATGTAGGAAAAAATTCACTGATTGCTTAAATTATGACATATTTTTATTCCTCACTTAAGGAACTTCTAAAAGTTGCTTTGGTAATTCATTGAGTTTTAAATTTGGTTTTGATGTTCTGCCTGGAAAAGATCAAATGAACTATAATAAATTTGTAAAATTACAGGTTCTTTTTCATATAGAGATAAAGTTTGGTGTTCAGTACCCCTTGTTATCAAGGAATTAGGACATTTTGCTTTAAAATTCTAATAAGAAGACTTAGCCCCTATCTAGCTTAGGAAAATCTCTATTTTACAGTTTCAAGTGTTACTTTCAGAGTAATCTAACACATTATTACCATGGAACATTCATGTTATGGGGAGGTCATAAACCCAAAACAGAGCCTTTCAGTTTCATTGATGACCACTACCTGGGCTACACAGACCTCCAATACCTTGAGAAATAAACGGTGCCTCCTGACAAAGGGGAGATCCTGTATTTTGTGAGCCCAGTCTGGAAATTCCTGGTTACTTCTGAAACAAAATTTTAGCTGTATTGTCAGCAATTCCACGACAACATGGCTGGGAAGCGCCATTTCTAAGATCAAATAAAACACCAGAAGCATCCCTATGGTTGTCAGAAGGTGATATCAGGCTGCTGAAAGCATCTTGCACCTATGTGAAGGTGTAAGGTTTGAGTAAGCCTTAACAAATCCCAGAAACAAGTAGAGGTTCAGTAAATGCACCTAATTCAGTGGAGAAGAGGTTTATTTTTATCAGCCAATACAATACAGCAAAACTAAGGCTGTTTCTGCAAAAATTTAATCTATGCAGTCAGAAGCATAGAAGCAGTTACCCACAGAAGCAGATTCTCATGAACATTTTTGATGAACAACTAAATTTTGATGTACACCTAAATTAAGACCTAGTGTGGGGCACCTTAGGCACATGCTGAGATACCCGAGGGAGAAGTATTTTGTGCAAAGATTGGAAAAGATGGGCTTTGCCTATAGAAGTTTCCCTCAAACATCAAACATCTGCTGCACAGCCAGTTTGGTAATGTGACAAAAGCAGGAGTGTGAGATATTTGTCATCGCAGATTTATATTTTAGACTGAACATCAAGCCTGGAAGACACAGTAAAAGGAGACAAAGAGTACACCTTTGCTAATAGAACTCTGCTCAAACCCCATTCAGTAAAGAAAACATATTGCAAAAGTGCTTGTTAGACTGGCCTTTGTAATGAGAAGCAAAAGACCAAACCTTCTGCATAGCAGAAGAGGGAGACAAGGTCTCAGCTAAGGAAAAAACATTAATATATACCTTTGACAGCATGATGATGATGGCAAGACACTGCTAACTATCTTCCAGAAAAATAAAAGTGTAAAAATAATGATCTATATTTACAATGTTTAAAAAAGAATTAAATTAAAAGCCTTAACTGGCTCCAAAATGCACATGTCTGGAATAATTTATGCTATAGTTAAGGAAGGCATAGATTTTTTCACTGGACAAAACACATCTTGCAAAAGTGATGGGAAAATGATTGCTGTGTCACATCCAGCTATTTGTATCTGTATTTTGGTGCAAATAATGTTTCTCCAAGGATGTTGTTACTTCCCCTCTGCTTGAGTATGAAACGTTCCACTTCCAGAGGAGAAAACAAAATGTAAGTCTGCTGGAAGCATTAACGGGAAAATACATCCAGACAGATGCAAGAGGCTTATTAGAGAAGCCCTGCCACAAGGACCCCTTTGTGTTCCAAATTTCTTCCCAGAGAGGAGCCTGGGGATGGCTGGATCCAATCTTAGCCCCAGACTTTGCCAACGGGTTAAGAAACTTTGTCCTGCAGGATTTAAAGATGTCAAATCAGTTGTATTTACATAAAATGAATTATTTATCACGACGAATGATTAGACTAAAAATTTTAATTGGAATTGTTAACTACACAGTACAAAAGCTGAAACTACTTAGCAGTGTGTTGTGTAGTACAGTGCACCAGATGAAAGCCATCATTTTAAAGGTGGCAGAAATAAACAGACATTAAGTAGAGATTGATGTAACTCACCAGATCAAGACTTGTGGGCAGGTCTCTTTCTCTCGACCTCAAGGAGAATCCTTGGAGTGGCATCCACTTCCCAAGGGAGGAAACATCACACACATGCTCCAAGGAGGAATATGTCTGAAGAACCTAATAGATGAAGGTGAAGTTGGATTTTTATAGTGTAAAGTGATATAACTGCAAGTCATATGTCTACCAGTCAGCTTGGCAAATCTTATCTGCCAAACCTCTGCCTCGCTATCAGGGTGTTGATTCAGCATTGGTGAGCCAGACTGGTTTTGGCACAATTCAACACCAAACCCAGCACATGATGCCCACCACTGATAGCTTGGAAAATAGGGTGTTGTCTGAGTTGTTTGTCCACATTTCAAGGGTGAAGGGTCCTGCTGCAGTGGCACAGAGCCTCAGAGCCCTCGAGGCTGCACCCCCAAGCCAGCTGCAGTCAGATCCCATAGATGGGGACACACACAGAGCTGCCAGTGACTGAGGAAGGACTCAGGTGAGCAGGACTCAGCTGGATGCAGGGCATGGCTCACAAGTGTGCCCACCAGCCAACTGCTACCAGCTCTTTTTGCCCCCTTACCCCTCCTTTTGCCACTCATGTTCCTCCCCAGGCCATCTCCACCCTTGGCTGTTGGTAGTGGGTTTCATGCTGGGCTGGGGCTGTCCTGGGACAGTCCTGGCAGGGCCACAATGAGGTGGGTCAGTCCTCAGGAGCCTCTGGTTTGAATTCCTGCCTGACAGCCTGCCCCTGGGCTCCAGGGGCCTTTGACTGGCTGGTGGGTGGCCCTGGGATGACACTGGTAGCAGCTGGGACATTTGGGGTCCCCCTTCTGCCCTTGTCACTCTATGCCCTGGGCTGGGTGTGCAATGGAGATGTATCACACAGCACAGCAGAAGGTCTTGCAGACAGTGGGAGGCCACCCTTAGACTACAAAAACTGGTTGGTGTCACCAGTTCAAAGAGGTCCTGACACGCCTTTCCCCCTCCCACCTCCTTTCTCTTTCTCCTGCTTTGTGTCCAACAATTCACAGCAAATTTTAAAAGGGCAAGAGGGGTCAGCGTGGAAAGAGCAGAAGAGCTGATGGGAATAAAGTCTTTCACGTTTATGAAAAATATCCAGGTCCTAGTGAAAGAAACCAGCCTGACCAAAGCACCTGCTGATGGCATATTGGTGCTGGCACAACCCTTTCAACACAGCAAGGGAAAGCAATCAGCAGTCTTTACATGATGAGACGGTGCAATTTATAAATAAATTGTCACAAAAAAAATATAAAATCTCAGTTGAGAGTGAAATCCTGACACTCAACCAGTTAATGTGCAGTGATCACGCAAAATTTGGCAGGACTCAAGGCTTACCACCAAGCCTGCTGAAGCTGCATGATGACCAGCATGTGACATTGGCCCTCAAGAAGGATTTCTGTCTGCAAATTCAATATATTTATGGTTCCCCTCACATATGTCAGTACATATTTCAATATATTCCTGTCCTCAGTCTGTGAATCACTCCCACACAGTGAATTTTTTCAAATGTTGCAAACAACAGTCAAACAGAAAATACCAATGTTCCTTCTCAGTTCAAGGTTTCAAGAGAGGCACATTTCTATAAGCAAGTGAAAACAAACAGTTCCCTGAACTCCAACTTCATCCCCTCCATTTTCCTTTGATAATAATGAAGATTTCATAAGATTATTCCTGACTCAGTCGTAAAAAACATATTGGTTTGGTTTTTCCCCCCACTTCTGGAGCTATAACACATCTGAACTTCTGTTTTAAAAATGCAGTATCAGCATGAGACTCACAGGCTGCTTCGCAGTCTTCTTAGCAGAAAATATGTAGAGGAAATATTTATTCTACTCTTCTGATCATCCTGGTCTTCGTAGGTACTGTATCAGGTCTGAAGAGCAGGAACAAGTCGTAATAAAGGTCAAAATGCCTTCCTTAAAGGAAACCTCTTCCATCTTTACAACCATTGTAGGAAAAGAAGCAAATCAGCAATTTACCAGGGTGGAAAATACTGGATTTGCCACTTCAAGACAGACAGGCTTCAACAGGGTGGAAACCAGGACAATAATTCCTGATTGCTTCGTTGCACAACAGAGGACATCATCCTTAGGCTGTTCAGTTATTTAACTTGTAATTAATCTCAGAGAGATGGATATCTGTCTAAGGATCTGCTGGGGTATGGGAACAACAAGGGGAATACCAAAATTGCTTTAATATCTTCTTGGCAAAGTCTTGAACTCTTTTCCTTATTAAAAAGTATATTTAAAAAAAAACCAAGTCAGTGTTAGGCCTTCAGAATGTAACCTAAATATAAAACAGTGGAAAATGAGCCACCTGAAATTAGGAAAGGGGATGTATTGACATGTTGGCCTGCAGACACAAAAGTTTAGGCTTCTGTCCGTAGGATGCCTTGCAGGGTTTTCATGGACATAATAGTCATGGCACACCCTGCACCTTTGCAGTACTGAAAATCTGTGTACAGGTGGTAAATTCTCTGCACCTACTGAAAGGTGAAGAAAAGACCTACACAGTTTGGCTTAAAAATCCTAATCCCTTTCACATGTAGATGCACAAACCTCCTTGTTCACAAACAAAGTCTTGTTCCTTTTAGGCATTATGGTCTGGGAAACAGCACCACCTTCCTTGTACAGTCACTAATGGTTCACCAGTGCCAGTCACATTGCTCTGCCTGCTGGAGAATTCCATCAGTGAGAGGGTGATAAGGACCAGGGAGGTGGTTAAACACATTCACCTGGGATTTACTCTGTTAGGACATGCTGACACCTTTCACTTTTGGCTGAGGATGTGCGATCTCTTGAATCAGACACCGACACAAATTCAGTATATATTTATTATATATTTATATTATTCAGTATATATTCAGTATATATTTAATGCTGAATGCCATCTTCATTTACGCAGCAAAGGACACAGCGTTGTACAACACTGAGTGCTGCTGATTCCTGTTTAATTCTCAGGAGGTGCTCAGCATCTACTGCGTCTGGATCTGAAGGAATCAGAGCTCCTTGCTGCAGTTTGTCCTAATTATAGGATATTTTCAGTGTAGGAAGTTAGCCTTGGCAGGCAGACACTTGACAAGGATATAATCTAAGCAGACATTTCTTCTCCCAGAGGTACAAGCGAATACCACAAAGTCAGCAGAGCAAAGTTTAAGGTACACTGCATCATTAGAGCTGAGAAGGATCCTCTCTTCTCAAGCTGCCTCCCTTCTGCCATCCAGGCAACCCCCTGCTTCAAAATTGGGCTAATTGAGAAAGGGTGACTTGAAGAGAAACTATCCCCACGTCTCCTTGCTAGTCTGTCATTCGTTAAGCCTGTAATTTGTTACGCTGAATTTGCTGTCCTGTCTGACCTGTGCAATTACTGCAGCATTTTAAGAAGTTTAAAAAAAAAAAAAATAACCAGGCCAGAAAGGATGGGCAGAATATAAAGCCTCTGCACAATATTACTTTTATTATAGGGGTTTTTTTTAAAAATCCACATGGTCTGGAAGACATTCCTGCATGGCTTGGCCTCTCTGGCACAGTGACAGGGACCAGTTGTGATCACACACGTCCATCATGGCACGAGGAGCACACGGCATGCTGGGCCCCAGGCAGCACAGGACAGGCATCAGCCCCTAACATCTGCAGAAAAATGAATTTTTTTTCCCCCCCCATGCCTTTCTTTTAGTGCAGGCCCCCTCAAAAAGTTACTCTAAACAATACTTTTAATGGTTTTGGTCTCAGCCGTTGGATGTTACGAATGAAGTTCACATAAACCCCGGTAGAAGTAATTTTTTCTGCACAATGTCCAGCTATTCATTTCCTTGCAAGATATTAGCCTGTCAGGGGGGTGAAAAGGGGGAAACAACCCAAAATATCACTACAAGAGATGCCAGTGAATTGCAGGGATGGTTGTTTTCACTGGAAAATAGCCTGGGGTTATTATTAAAATGACTCTGTGCCGGTGTGCTCAGCCTGGGGTTAAAGGCACAGCCATCCCAGGGGGAGATCAGGAGTGGGACCACCTAGGGAGCACCTGTGAGACCTGCCAGGCTCTGGGGGGATGAGGAGAGCAAGCACGGGCAGGAGGGGCAGCCTCTCCCAACCTCTCCTGGCAGGTGGGAATTGAAACCCGGGAAGAGACACACCGGAACACACCAAAACGCCAAAACCTGGCCTTGGGACCTCACTTTGGGACTGGGGTGGGTGTGCACACAAGGTCTGAACATGGAGGGATATGGAGGAATCCTCTGTGTCTAGGGGATGTCAGGGTCATAAAGGAGAGAAAGGAGTACCCCTTCTTGTAGTCAGGCTGATACAGAGAGAAATGAGTGTTGAGGAGAGTTCAAGCCTCCATCCCTCCCTGCCTCACCTTGCTCAAGAGGGGAGGTGCAGAAAAAGGCATTTGCAGAGGTGCTGAGCACTCTGTGTCGTCCTTTCTGAGTTAATGGATGAAAACAACAGGAGAAGAGGCACCCACAACCACTTAGAAATCTAGTATTTCCCCCCAAAACAGTGTTCTGGGACACCTAGATGTGAGTCTCTCTTTCACTGTAAGACATCTAATAATTATTACAATTTTTTTTTTTAAATCATAGGTAAGGGAAAGGTAGAACTGTGCAAAAAACCCAGGGAGAAGTAAATTCTAGTCCCACTGATTTCACCAGAGCTGGGGCTTCCCAGCATTGCTGTCCCCTATTTCCTAAGGGTGCCTGGATGCTATTTCCTCTTCCTAATAGGGAAAAGAAACCAAATACTGGAATGATATTCCAACACAATTGCTAATTATAATTTTTTAGCCCTGCATCAAATTTTGACATTTACTAGAATCTTACATATAATTAATTGGAAAGTATCAAAGCAATACTCCATAAAAAAGGTGAAGGATGGCATTTCTTAGTGAATGGGGAGGAGGTGAGAAAACAAAATATATCATGCAATTTTAACTGATTAATGGACTACACACAGGGTGAAAATTAAAACTAAGGTGTTGAAGAAAGGAAGGAAAGGAAGGGCTGAAGAGAAGGAAGGCAGACTCATACCAAAAAATATGTTTCCTCTCTATCTTTAATATCCATTTTTGCTTTGTCTTAGTATAGAACTCTTTAGTAACACTTTTCCCCCATGAATCACGATAGCCAGTTTTGCTTTTTCAGCCATTCTTCTTATTTATGATTACACTTCAACATTTCTTTTGCCCTGTCAGTCCTACAAAACACAGCACATGCTCAACAAGTAATAGAAAAGCCAGGCATATTTTCTGTCTTGCATAATTAAAATCACCATATATACATGCAGGTGTGCACATATGGAGTGTGTCCACACATACACACACAGAGGCAGGAATGCCTGTCCCACCAGCTTTCCCAGGACTGGATGGTCCTGGTCCAGCATCTGAGCCCTTCTTTTCCATTATGTGGTGCTTCAGCAATGATCCCCTGTCCCCTGCCAAGCTCCTCCAACTGAAAAATTGCTTTCACATACACTACTTCCGCTTCAAATGTGCAGGCAACTCCTTCTGCTGTGGTCCCATAAATCCATACTCTGGATTATTTTTCTGATGCCTTTTTTTTTTTTTTTTT
>VZTH01001483.1:286408-354492 GCA_013397815.1 Aleadryas rufinucha
AAAAAAAACCCCAACCCCACCCCCCCCCCCCTCCCCCCCCAGCAAAACCCCTACGATTTTGTCTAGGAGGGTCACAGAAAAACTGAGCTGTACTTCTCTCAAAATTAATTTCCTTTATTGAATCGCTAGTTCTCTTTGCAAATAATTAGTTGTCAGGAAAGAACCCCTGTGAGTGCATTATGGAGCAAACCCATCACGAGCAGCCATTTTTTTGGTGCAGGGATCTGTGATCCCACTAGGGAGAGCTCATGCACTGTGTTTTTTTCTCACAGCAAACAACTGTTGCTGTCGATGCTGTTTTTCCCCTTCCTCACATCACCCCTCAGGATTCTAAGGCCTGAAACATGTGCATATAATAATTAAAAAAATGCAGAATGCAGCGGGAAATAGTTGGCATGGTTTTGCCTACACCTTTGTTCTCGTAATCAGGTTTTCCACTTCCTTTCTGAGGTGTAAGACGGGGTAAAAAACTGAAACAGAAGACTGAGTCAGATGTATATATTTTGTGGTTTTTTTTTCCATAGGCCATGAAGTACATCCCCACTCACCCCTGTTCCTTGCTCATATTGGGAACCAATCTTTCTGCATCTTGGTTTCTTATCCATAAAACTGGGATAATGACACTTTTTTGCACCTGCCTTCGCTATTTGGCTGGCACAGCTTTCAAAGCAGGGGCCAGATGTGCCCTCACTTTCAACTGCAGCCCCTTGTTTTTACTGTGTCCTGAACAAGACATAACCTGAAGACGTATCCCCAGCACGAAAAGGAAATAATAATGATAGTTTGGGAGAGATATTTGTTCTTTATAGTAAAGCTGGGCATGAGGAGAGAGGAAGGGATAATTCTCTATGCTTGGAAGGTTGTCTTGCATTAAAGTACACTTTCTAGCTGGGAGTTGATGCTGATAGCTCTAAGCACTTCCACATCAAGCTCCACTCCCTAAACGGCTGCAGGGATCCTAAAAACCACCAGAGGCTGCTGTGACCAAATTGCCAAGAAAAATCCACCTCACAAATCCACTGTAGGACAAACAGGTCTTCCCCCTTCCCACATGGATACCTATCTCCCCTTCCTCCCCCTTCTCAGTTGCTGGCAGCAAGGGCCAGAGTCAGCAACATCTTCACTAACAGAAGCGAAGGACACCATCAGGAACCTGAGAAATCCCTGCAATTATGAATCAAATAGTGAACTAAATGGTGCCTTCAGTGAGGAGAAAAGGAAAAGAACCAGTGTAGTGCATCTAGGGAAATTATTCTTTTGTCAAAGTGGAGTATTACGTATTTGGAATATGACCTACTCCTCCTGATTTCTTGATGTGGAAAAGATGGAGCCTTCCAGTGCCTTTTTTAACACTTCATTGTGGCTTCCTAACATCAAATCTGGAGGCACAATCATACTTCTACTGGATAGTAAAGCCTCAAATCACATGCCATCAATTATTGCCAGCACCTAATAAATGGCTGTAGGTCCTTCATCTTGTTAACATCTTTATGTTATAAATGTATTTTGTAATATTCTTTTCCTTCCAAGGACACACATTTCTGCATCAGATAAGGGTGACAGTCTACCTTAGCACACTCACCCAGAAGAATTCTTGCTCAGACTTACAAGTGCTGCTCTACTCTTGTGCTTCCTTTGCTCCCTTTCTTTGTCACACTGTTTTTCTGGTCTTGAGATCTGAACTTCAAGTGCAGAAGAGGAGGAAGGGCAATGGGAAACATCTTTTTTAAGGCCTCATCTATGTACTTCATAAGAAATGGCTTCTTTTCACATAAAAACATCTGAAAGACAACGCATCTCCTCAAAAGAAAAAGCAGACAGAGAAAACAAATTCCCGAAAGTTTACAGACAGAAGCACAGTCTTCTGTAGGTATCCAGTAAAAAGAAGAGGAAATAAGTAGAAAAGGGTAACAGGCAGGACTGAAGAGTTTACATATGTTGTTCTATTGTGTTTGGGAGGTACTTCTGTTAAAAATAAAAGGAAGGGGCATTCCTCAAAGTTGAAAAATGGTAATGGCTTGCAACAGTAATGGAACACAGAAGTCTGGCTTGCACATCCAAGACTAAGTGAGCCTGTTCCCATCACATCTCAGGGAACAGCTTCCACCTTGTGTTGAAAAAGGTGCAGCCAAGAGGGAGAAAGCCTTTCCTTGCAGGTCTCCTATTAGTGGAAGGAAAAGACTTTTCAAATTCAGATTTATCAGTGTATGAAGAAATGGAACTCTGCTTTAGAGTGATCCACACGTCTAAAAAGACTATATATTTTAAAATATCACATGTGATCTGAGAGGAGAGTTCCCATAACACCAAACCCTGGGAAAGCTTTTCTGGGTAGCAGAGTGGCTGAAGAGGAGGAGGAGGAGCAGTCTGGGGAGGGCACAGAGGGGATATGGCTCACACCACTGGGGCAACACTGCCTTAATCTGGCTTTATTGCCCTGTAGGACTGGTGACATTGCCACAGAGCCTGACTGTAAGGCTCTGTTCATAAGTCCTGCTCTGGGAGGGAAGAAAAATCCATTTGACCATGCAGTTATCTCAGGATCAGGGAAAAAAGAGCACTGTAAAATTGTTACTGGTGTTTCAGCCATTGAGTACCAGATATTACGCTAACTTGGTTTTGGGCTTGCTTTCCCTTTAAGAAAACATTTTAGTAATATTTTGACAATTTCCCCCGTCCTGTCCTCCCTTTCCCCCTCTGCCTTTCCCTTTCCCTTTCCCTTTCCCTTTCCCTTTCCCTTTCCCTTTCTCTTTTTTTCCCTTTACCCCTTTTTCTCCTTTCCACCTTTCTCCTTCCCTCCTCCCCTTCATCTTTCTTTTCCTATTTTCCTCTTTTCCCCTTCTTGTCTTCCCCCTTTTTTCCTTTCCTATTTTCCTCTTTCTCATTCTGTCTTTCCCTTTTTCTTTGTCTTTTCCTTTTTCTTTCCCCATCTTCCTGAACTTTGGGGTAGCTCAAGCTTTCCCAAGAAAGGGGAAAGTGCATTCTCGAGGCACTCACTTTGTCAATGAGCTGCTTAGGATTTGAGCCGCAACCTTGTGGTTCCTGATTAAGCCCTGGAAAAGGGATTGCACACAGAGGGAGAGAGAGTGCATATCCTTAGTGAGAAAATTAGATTGCTGAGATCTGCCTCTGGAAAAAAAAAGGCTTTTAAATCATTTAGAAATGAAGACGTCTGTATCCGTCACCCACTTCAGTTTTATCTGAGTCAGTTTTGTGCAGAGATAAGACTATCTGCCCTGGCACACAAAACAATGTCTGCTTTAATGTCCTGGCCGTGGATTGTGCTGCAATTCCAGCTGCGCCATGGCAGGATCAGAACAGACGTCATAGGTGTTATCTCAGGAGGAAGCTTTCAAAAGCAGCTATCAGGTGTGCTCTATTGATCAACAGACCTAAGATCCCAGCCTCTTAGGAAACCCTTGTATCTCAAAACTCCTACCACTTAAGTGCTTGGGAAACTCTTCTCCTGGTGTTTGTCAGCCGTGTGGTGGGTAGAGCTTGCAGATGCTGTTTCTACCCACAGGAAAAAAGGAGTTGGTTGAGTCTCTCGGTTGATGAAGGTGATATGTGCTGTGGGTTTGGAGAAGAATAAAAACAGGTTTTCTGGCTGATAACCTTTATTTTGATTTTTTTTCCCCCCTTTAATAGGAATCATGGCAGCTTTAGTTAAATGGAACTGATTTTCTCCATTTCAGAACAAAGTAATGCTGGTAAGTGTAAATTTCCTCACATTTTTCAATCTAGATGACTCTCTTTCCTGGTGCAAAGCTACCTCTGTTCTCCTTCAGTCTTGAGTAAAATCTGGCTGTCAAAATGTTGTTCAAGAGGCACTTCCAGCAGCAGATGACTGCAGATGATGAGCTATTTTCATGTAAATGTAAACCATGTAAACTTCCAGTAAACAGCAGGAAACAAGCACCACAGCCAAAGAGGGGAATATCTCTGATGTTCTGTGACTTGAGGAGGAAGTTCTTGGGTGCAAATTTCTCTTTTAACGTGCTTGGACTTGAGTGGAAATTAAAAGCAATATTTGCATACAAACCTGATATCTGAGAGGCAGAGTGAACCTCCAGGTTGTGGGGCAATGGGGCCTGCACTGAATCTCTGGTAGAGACCATGTCCTCTGTGAGAAAAAGGGACATCTTCACAGACCTCATGAAGCTGGGGGAAATCATGGAGCCTTCCCCTTTCTCTTCTACCACTTTGTGAAGAAATGCTCCTGAGGAACTGTGGTGAGACACTCAGAAAACCTGCTCTGCCATATACAGCCTTATGAGATTATGACCTTAAAGTCATCACAAATTTACTCAAAAAGCTCAGATACAGCTTTCATTCTCCTTGCATATTCCTTGAAATCCTTGAATGATTGCACAAGCTCTTATATTGCTACTAATTAATTTTAAAGGGTTGATTTGCAGAAGTCTGATTGGTCAGATCCAAAGAACGTAAATTCTTCCTATGGTTGTCTGTGTAACTCCACTGTATTCAAAATACAGATAATAAATCACTATTTTTTGCTCAGTGTGGGCATTGTAACTATGTAGGGGTTTGGAACTAAAACCGGGCAGAAACACTAATTTTGTGTAGTGGTTCAGTTCACCTCTTTATCTTTTGTGAGATAGGAGATTTGGAGGAATGTAAAACAGGCTCAAACTTAAAGAAAATGAAAAGTTTATTAACAGAATTAAAAGAGAAAAGAAAATAATAAGAAAATCAAAGCAAAATCCCTCTTTTTACTCACACCCCCCTCCTCCTTTCTTCTTCCCTAAATCAGCACTAAGGATAACATCACATAATGCTTAGTCAGTATTCACAGTTTTAAGAATCTTTCTCTCGAGTAAGGAGAAAAAAGGTTTCCTTTGCAATCCGTGGTCTTCCAAAACCGTATCAGCCCCAGTACAACAGCCCCCCGCCCGGGAATAAAGCTGTTACCGGGAAAACACCTCTCCCATGGATATGGGATCACATGGGCCACAACATGGGGTAGTCCTTTTTTNTGGCATCCCGGGGCCGTGTCCCTGGCACCGGGGGAGGGAGGGGGCTCGAGGCCGCTCCAAGGAGCGAAAGCCTCGGCCGCCATTTCCCCCCTCCTGCCGGGAATGGCCAAACCCCAAAGAGAGCGAGAACTTCCTGTCCCTCCAGCCTTTATATATGGAAATTTCGAAAAGCGCCACTGGTCAAACGAGCTGTCCATCAGCTCAGGCTCAACCCATCACAAACTACTAAATACGAGTGCTTTAGAAAAAAAAAGATAAAATACCTTTTCTACAAATACACAATGGCAATAAAATGAATGAGCTTCATGTTTTTTCTCCAGACTGTACATACTGCTCCACAACGCATGGGAATTGAAAGGAGGGGAAAAAAAAAGTATCAGGAGCTGCAGGCATAGATTTGAGAACAGAGTTTGGAAGGAAGAGAAGACATTTGATCAGAATAGCGGTCTCTGAAGGTAGAGCCAAACAAAAGCGATGGAACAAAAGCTGGCAAAACCAACTAAAGAGCTGGCAGAGATTAACTCAGCCGCTGTTTCGTGCTGATGATGATGAGCAGTGCCAGGGCTGGTTTTCAGTGATTCCACAGGTGCTGCCTTTGCTTCCCACAGAAGTCCGGGATCCTCATCCCTGCTTGTCACAGGCCAGTTTTCTCCACAGAGCTGTTAACGCCACACATCTGTGGAGGGGAGGCTGCCTGCGATTCCTGTGGGCCGTGGGAATGCTCTTCTCAGCAGAGCACATTGAGCTCTCGTGTGTGAGCAGCAGAGTCTTCATTTGGCCTCCACTTTCAAAGCGTTTCACTGGCCTGCTTCGCCATAATCCCCATAAAATAATGCAGGCCAAGGTAGAGCAATTAATTTTAATTGGTAACTCGGCCTATTGACTTCAAAGGGAATTTGGAGATTGAGTTAAAATTTGAAAAACACAAAGTGTAAATATAGCCGCTTCTTAAAAGGAAAAAGAAGTGCAAAGGACTAAGTTGGAATGATCCTGCTGGGTGAACTCTGAAAAAGTCATTGTGCCTTAATTTCCCTGATCAGTAATGGGGGGTATAATGCGCCCTTGGCAGCACTGGAGTATTTGCAAATAAATGTTTATCAGTGTAAAACAAGTCAAGCTGTTTTCACACAACTTTTTTAAAAAATTTGTTCACAATGTCAGGCAGGAGAGTGTTCAGCTTTGTGATGAGGGACTAGCTCAAAGATCTCCAAAATAATCCTTCGAAAACTTGCAGATAGACTTGAAATTTTGGCTTCTTCCACAACTTTCATCTAAATCAGGTTATGGTATACTCCCAGAAGGCATAAAGTACTAAATGGCTTTACATTTCTGCCCTTTCCCAAGCAGAATGTATGTATTTGATAACAGGAATCTGTGCAAAAGGGGAAAGACACTAAGCAGAGAAAAACATGATGGGGTTTGAAAATATTAGTGTTGAGGACTTTTTTGTGAAGAAACTTCTCAAGCTTTTGTTAATCACAGTCAGAGAATAGCTTAGATTTCCCTAGCTTTCCAAATACTCACCTTGGTTCATTTGCTGCCTATTAGGGATTTTCTAGGCACTAACTAGAGCAATGTTCCAATCTTTTCATGGCTGTCATTTCCCAGATTATTGTTCTGTGCTTACAGAGCAGTTTGGCATTTTTGTCTTCAGCCTGGGCTCTGTAGAAAAGCAGAATCTGTTGATGTATTACTTAAAATAAGTGTTTTAATGCTTTTCAATATCAGCTGCATAAATGATGTTCACACAACTTCCCACCCTGAGCCCCTGTCCCCAGTGGAGCGATCTGAAGAAAGACACTTATAAAAACAAACAAATGGAATCCCAAAACTGGAACAAGAAGCCCCTAAGAGAACCTCACCACAGTTTTAAATGTGGGATCTTGGAATCTGGCCCAAGTTTTCTCACACTTTGAGAGAATTCAGTTGGCAAACACTGTGAGTGACGATAACTGATATTTCATGTGATACAGATTTTTGGTATTGCCATGGGCAGGGAAGCAGATACTGTTTCTGAATGAATCTTTATGCCAAAAAACCCCAAAACCTTCTTTTACGAGAAAATTCATTGGTAAAAATATGTTTTAGGGTCACATTTACTGAAAATCTAGGACTTTTTAAATTTCATGCCCCGATTCCTAGAAACAAACTTCCACTGCAGACTGGTGTATTGTGTTAATTAACTGCATACAAGGATTTTAGAAGTACGAATCTTGGAGCTTAAATCCTGCACAGCACCAGGTCCCTTGGCCTGTTCTGGCAATAAACACTTACATATATGATTCACTGCTTCTCTTCAAAGCTTGAACATTGAACAGGCTACACAGACGTGACAAGGGAAAAAATCAGAGAAATTCAGAAGGGAAATGTCAGGTCTCTGATCATAAGGTATATCTGTGACAGGAATAAAATGAGAAGCCAAAGCACCTTTGTTCAGATCAGTGATCACCAGTCGTACGAGCCACTTTGGTTATTAATCTTTGTCTTGGCTGCTGAGATCTGGTCTCAAGATGAAGATGTGAGGGATCAAATCTTTTGAGCATTTGGTTATAATCTAAAGTGAGAAACTATTGTTCCCCCAGGGCCTGACTGAAAAATGAACACGCAACCTTGAAATTTAATGATCAGCCAATGAACACCATCAAATAAATCATATCAAGTAAGGCATTGTGATGCCTTATTGTGATATAATTAGGGATTTTCCCCCAGGTAAACTTGATGGTAGATTTAATTGCAAAAGATCTATCACTGTGGAAAAGAAATATTAGATTGCTTCTGTTATAGAAAAGAGAGGTGGCTTTCCATTCAAATAGTTATCTGTTATCCATAACCTCTCTTTCTGCCTTTGTTCCCACATCTGTGAATTGGTGGTTTTGCATATTTCTGTTTGTTCAAGCATGGAGCCTCACAGAACAGAAATATTTTCACTGGGTTATTGCTCTGTTTGGTCTGTTTAATACCATTTGAGTTTTAGAGTTAAGTTATTGCTTATTTAGTATTAAGAAACTATCATAAAATAAAGCTTATAAATGTGAAACTTGCAGGTGCTAACTTCAAGCTTGGTTGTTTTCGGTTGTTCCAATACTTACTAATTTCTACAGAGCTAAATGTACCTTTTTTGCTCAATATTTATTATTGATATTAGGAGTTCCCTTGAGTGACATCTAATAAAAGTGTGTGAAAATAAATCTGCTGACAAAAGAATATATTCATATGGTTGGAGGATTTTTCATATGATCAATGGTTTGCAGCACCAAGGTTTTAAGTGTGGGATCTTGGAATTTGGCCCAAGTTTTCCCACACTTTGAGAGAATTCAGTTGGCAAACACTGTGAGTGAAGATAACTGATATTTCATGTGATTTTTGGTATTACTGTGGATGGGGAAGCAGATATTGTTTCTGAATGAATCTTTATGCCAAAAAACCCCAAAACCTTCTTTTACGAGAAAATTCATTGGTAAAAATATGTTTTAGGGTCACATTACATTAAAAATTAGGACTTCTTAAATTTCTTTGCAATGTTACTGTACAATTAGTTAAGAACAGAGTAGAGAAGAAACACAAAACCAGTCCAGTGTAATCCCAAACAAAAATTATTTATGGTTAATTTAAAAATTAAAAAATAATGCATTACCAACTCCCGATCCAGCCACCTCTCTCTCTCTCTCTCCCCCCACTAAAACCAAACATATGCATTGTGAGACCGTGTAAAGTAAAAGAAAAATGTCATCATGGTTCCCTTATTGCTTACTTTTTCTCTCAGCATCAGCTGTGAAGCTTAGATGATTTTGTAGATGATCTTGTTGATCCTGACATACCTGGAGAGAGGAGCAGCATGTAATTGTGCTGCTTTGAAAAGAGAAATTACCTCTGTGGCCATTTCTTTCTCTGCAGCTGTTTACCTGAGTTTTTCCATGGATGGGAAGGGTGAGGGCTAAATCTCCCTTCCCGATCTCCTCTGTTTAATTTCCTCCCCTGTCACAAGCATGTTTTGCCCATGGAGAGGAAGAAATCTCTGCCACTCACAATGAAGAGAGCTCATACTTGTTCAGTGCTACCTAATTAACCACAAAGAAATTGCTTCACTAGCCATTATTGGAAGAGTTTTTCAGTCAAATGTTGGCACTTTTCATATTGTCATGGTTCCCTACTGCTCTGGAGCTTTCAGATCTCAGGGTTGAAACTTTTAGTCCCTTCTTACCCACTGTTCTTCTTTAAATTTCAGCCTTTGGAGACAGAGGAATAAGTGAGAGCCATTGTTTTTTGTTTTAAGTAAGATTTGTTTCATCTTAAGTAACAAAATGAAGCTTCTTACTTTTTTATGGAAAAGGAAAAAAAAAAGGAAGAACACTTAACATGACTCCATCCTCTGCCTTCAGAAGTTAAGGAAACACTAAGACTTCGAGCCACACTTCAAAATCGTGCTTGTTTCAAGGCATTTAAGGAAGCAGCCAGCCTAATACACAATATATGAACACTTGGTGGGTTGAAATGGAGGTAGAATATTATTTTTTCCAATTAACCCCAGATTTTAGGACAGAAGAAATGTGAGGTGTTTACAAGCTTGACACAAAATGTTTTCTAGATGAAGAGCAAAATAAGAGAAGGTAGAATGGAAACTCCAGAGTTCTTATTTTTTAATTTGTAGACATTAACCAAACATTACTTAGTGCTATCTATTTGGGCCATACTAGAGTGTGATAAAAGTCCTTTGAATTTCCATATAGTTCCTAGCATTCACATGGGAACTCACAACAGGTCTTTATCAAATTTGAAAACGTTTCTTTTCTCTCCAGGAATGTGGTCACAAATCGTTGCTAGGCAGGAGGGAGGGATGGTTGTCAACATTAAAAAAAAAAAAGAGAGATTTTTCACCTTTTGTGTGTTGACACACAAAGTTGCAAGCACATCACAGGAGGCTGAAGGGGAATCTCTGCTGTGTGTCCCATGCAGTCCTGAAATGAACCTGTCCATACCTGAGCCGTGGGATAAGCTGAGTGCACCAGAAAAGCAGTCAAATTGCCACAACTCATTTCCTTCATTCTTTCCTTCCTATTACTCTTTTTCGTTTTTTTTTGTCAGAAGCCAGCTTTCTTTTACTTCTGTATTTGGTGACTCAGAGCCTTAGCTGATATAGCGGATATCGTGGCATGTTAATGTATGTATTCGGGATTTCCCTTTAACCAAGACACAATTTATTCTGCTTTAAGCACATTCCTAACATAGCTACATTGTGATTCCTACAGCTTTCCAGTGTCCTGAAATCTTTGCTTCTTGCCCCAGATCGCGAGGTAAATAAATAGCCTCAAGAAACTCCCTGTCACTCATAAACATCATCTTCCTGCTCCAAAGCCATAACTTGCCCAACAGTTTTCGTTTGGATCACAAACACACAAATAGTTCAGCAGCAGTCCATTAAATACCATGGTAACCTGCTGCTTTTAATTATCCTCCTCTGTGCCGTAACAGCTGCGAAGCACAGGGTGACAAGCCAAATGTAATTTAAATACTGTGGTGCTCTCCAGATGTGGCAGCGATTTGCCAGGTGTTTATTTTTAATGTATAACTTGGGATCTTACCCTGTTAGCTCATCTTTTGCCATAGAAAAAGTCACTAAAAGCACAAATACCTTTGCATAGTCATGACTAGGATTCTTTCCATTTTGGTGATGGGGAATAGCTTTTTTGCTTCCCCTCCAGGTCTAAATATTAATTAAGGACACTATTGCTACTATTTTGAACCAAGGCCACACCACACAAGACATGATCCAAAAGCAACTGAAATGCAGGGAAAAGTTTATGGTGTTGCAGTTTTTTGATTGCCTGTGGGGTGCAGATTTATCCCTTAGGGCAGATACACATCACATGCCCATACTGCACACTGGCACACAACTTTCCCCACAATTCACTGATGTGAACAATATTCAGCTTTGGATGTTTGGTTTTTTTGGTTTTGTGGTTTTTTTTAGTTTGTCTGGCATTTCAAAAGCTTTTTTTTTGAAGCCAATAAAAGCAATTGGTCAGGTTTGTCATGTAATAACGTGCTTTCTTCCACCTGAACTTGGAACTCATTATACACCTGGTGGGTGTCCTTTAAAATATTCTGTGAAAAGAGGAAACTGGTTGGCTTAGACCTCACAACGATGAAGAATAATAACTAGTCTATTGCATTTTGCTGATCTTTTCCTTTCGTGCATAAAGAAATAGATTTTTCATGATGTTGGCAGAAAATGGCCTTCTCATGAGCACATTTTTGAAATGAGGAGAGTGATTATTCGTGGCAGGTATTGATAGGGCCAAACAGCCTATGTGAAGATTACCAAAAAGCCAGGTCCCAACATATCTAAAAGAATCTGTATTGTAGTGCATGGATCTGTAAAATAAAGTGGTGGCTGTCTTTTCTTCTTAAAAAAAAATATTTTACATACAAATGTAAAACTTCATTGCCTTGCTGCCATTTAACCTTCTCAAAGAAATGAAATGCTGACCTTAAGGGCCTTGTGAACATCAAAGAGCAGCTGCAGCCATGCATGGGCACCCAAAAGTGATGGAGGGAAATCAAAATGGGGCTTAGAGGATTTGTAGCTGCAGTTTTCTACAGAGTAGGACGGATGCTGAGCACTTCTCAAAAGGCATTTCCTTGTGAATGCAGCTATTTCCAAACAAAAGGTACTCCATGGCCTAAAACAGGTGACTCAGGCCTGGGGAATCCTTATTCCAGCCAAATGGGAACAAAGCACTAACTCCTCCTTTTCCAGCCAAACTTGAGGTGGTCTTTACATCCCTGACTCTGCTCGTGGTCTTCCAGATGGGATGTGTCAGAATTTAAGTGCTTTTTCTTTCAGGCCTGGAAAACGTGAGGGCTTGGGCCTTCACTTTGTTATGTTTTTGTTTCGTGACTCATCACGGCAATCCTGCACACGCAGCACTGAAAAATGAGCAAGTTTGGCTCCAGAAACGTGGCTCAGGGAACAGCCCAGAAGGACCTGTGCTCGCAGCTGTCACTGGAGAGCAAACAGCAGAAGGAGTTTGGCAGAAAATGAGGTCAAACCAGCTCCAGGGTAAGCAAGCTCCGAGGTATTGCCCAGGAGCCACATGGCCTCCTAGCAGTGCTCTCAAGAGATTGCCTCCAAAAACGGCAAAGCAAACCCTTTCCCCCGGTTTTCCACAGAGTAAATGACCAGCCTGGACTCTGGGAATGGCAGAAAAACTCAAGTGCTGCTGCTGAAGTTTTCCACTTTGGAGCAGAAGCAGATTTGGGATGACATGTTTTCTGAGAAATGGTCTGCACGTCTCAATGTGTCTTTAATATGAGAGTCATTCCCACTTGCCAGTGAACTTTACTTTTCCTCCAAATTTGCTTTGACAGTATTTATTAACATTTTGAACCTCATATTGTTTTCATTACTTTGTTATTTTAAGCTGGAGGTCTAAGCTTAGACAATGTAATTCTCAAGTTTTAAAAGCAGAGGCACCATATATTCCATTTCTTCCATAGGTCAAAGGCACAACTTAGTCTGCCAGGTGATATGATAAACATCAGGCAGTTCCCATTAGCTTTCATACTGGCAATCAGAAATTCTGAGTCTTTCGGAAAAAAAGTCCATGCTTTGGACATTCAGTCTAATCTATAGCTTTAAAATCTGAAGGTAATGCTAAATAAATAAATAAAAAAAGGAGTAATGATTGTCTTCAACAGCTGCAGGATTATTCATGTAATTCTAAGATATATTTACTTTGGAAGTGAAAATGAAAGAGTGAATCAGAAACATCCTAATTTAACTAGCAACATTTCATGAAAGAAAAAATGTGGAAGTCTTCTCTCTACATGCAGATACAGCAGAACTTTATAGATTCAATTACTGATTTAACAAAGGTTATGCTCAAGGGACAAATGTTCTGATCATCTGTGCCTTGTTTATTTTTAATTAATTGGGGGATTTAATTCATGGGATCCTTCACATCTTTCGTCAGTGTTTCTGTCCCTGATGTTTTATTTTGTGAATGGTCACACCATGAGGATAATTTTGCCCTCTGAGGAAGTAGCAGGACTTATTTACCTGAGTTACCTGAAGGTCTTTCACTACTGCTCATCATTGTCCAAGTGAAGTGATTTTAGCCATGCTCACCGTCATGCAGTGGTACAAACATTTTGTAAGGGTTTATTAATCAGGGATAAACCAGCAATATTGCTTCTTGGCCTGGACTGGATTTTGCATGACCTGCACAGGTTTTTCTGTGCTGTGACCTTTGGTTCCAGGGTGATTATGGCCAAATCTAACCAGGGTGTCCCTGAGCCTGTGTGTGTCAGGTCAATTAACAGCAAACCTCAGCTCCTTTCGCTTGTGGGAGACACTTCTGAAAGGCACTGCTGAAGAGGAATTCTGGCCCTTTTCTGTCATATATTTAACCTCGGGCTTGCTTTTCACAGTCCTAGGCAGACAAGTGCAAGAAGTTGTCCCTCAGCCTCGTTTACTTCAAGCTCAACAAACCTGAAGTCCACAGCTGCTCTTCACAGGACATTCATGCCAGCCCTTAAATGGCAAACACTCCAATTACATCACATTAAGCTGGATCTAGTTGTGGAAAAGAAAAAAAAAAAGTTGCAGACACCATAATAAACTACAGCCTAGAAGACAAACTATGGAGACTAGGAAGACAAAGCAGTAATTGAAATTTCATCTAGTGCATAGCAACGTTTTTACAAGCTTCCAACTTCAAGGAACATTTAATTATTCTAGGATTATAATTACTGCATAAAAAAGCACTGAATCATTGCGTTTCCTTAAGGTTTTCTAACATATAGTTTACCTGGAATCTTATCACAGGAGAGAATCGTGGAAATGTACATCAAAATCCTTGTTTCTAGAAGGACATGGAAATTGTCACACACAATGGAAATACAACGAAAATCAAGGATTTGCAGCAGATGGCTAATTCTGCCCCTGCTGGGATTTGATAAATGCATTCATCTGGACAAACAGCTGGCAGAAATAATTAGGGCCAAAAGCACTAATAGGGTACACAGAGCTGCTCTGCAGAGAGGCTGAAGAACACCTTCAAAAGGGGGAATACCTTGATAGTGGACTTTTTGTTGGTTTCATTTTCCTTCTTCAGACAGAGGAGATCTAGAAGTATTTCTGAAAAGTAAAAGGCACAGTTTGTGTTTCATTCACAAGCTCAAGCAGACAAAGCTCAATTTTTGGACATGGACTCAGCTTAGAATCCCAAACCAACAGCACTAATTCAAGCTAGCCAAGAATAATGTCATTATTCTTCTATTTTGTGTAGAGACAACTTTTGATAATTCACAGTTGCACCACCTGGAGAACACATTGACATAAATTTGCCCTTTTTTGAGCTATCCCCCTCAGTTAAGTGTGGGTTAATGCAGTACGTTGCTGCATATCAAAGGAAAAAAAAAAGGAAAAAAATATAAAAAAAACCTGTGTGCATAAAAAGTAATCTTATAGAAGATAAAAATCTCTAAAGAGGTTACATCTAAGACTGTCCTTAATTTCAGGTTATTCAAAGATGCAAAATTACTGAATTCCAGTAGCTTTTCACAAGTGGAGAGAAACTGTGTGGGGTGTTGCCCATCTGTTCTCATTTATTGCACTTCGGCCACTGCTGCTCTCCTTGGGAGCAGACATCAAATATTCAGATCTAGTGGCTGCCAGTGCTATTACATGCACTTCTGCAGCCAAAGGCCACCTTCCTTCCTGTTCAACACCTTACTTGCTTGTGGAATTACGCAAGCACAGCGTAATAAAAGAGATCTAATTATGTTGTTCCTTTTGAGTAGGGCTTCCCCTGTCTCCAGTCAGAGAATTTTTTTTTACAAGGTACCTTGTTTGTAGTTTTTGTGCCGGTAGAGTCACAAGTCCTTTCTTAGAGTGCTGCTGAGTGCAGTTTACTGATGGGTTATATGCAATTCAAATGGTTTATTAGCAGTTTAAGGAATGAGGTGGAAAACTCCTGTCGTAGCTATGGCTTAACACTAAATGACAAGATATAAAGATTTTCTGCAAGATTTACATGCTCCTTCCTGGTGGCAGGCTTTGTTTCATTCCCGTGGCTTCTTTTAGAAATCTCTGTAACCAGCAGGTGATTCAGGGGATGCACCTACCAAAATGAGACCAGGTTTTGTTTAGATGATTATTTGGAAAGAGATCCTGCTAAAGCCACCCACAAGATACAATTATTCCAGCTGACTTTCAGTCTCATTTTCTGTCTGTCCCCAGTATTCAGAGCAGAATCCACACATGTGTGGAACTAATGCATTTTTCTGTTTGATATTTTGACCAAGCAAATGTAATTTTAAAACTCTAATATTAGCTGGAGAACAAGAGACCAAGGAAATCTTGTCAAGAAAAAAAATCAGTTTTGCCATGTCAAAATTTGTTTAATTTGTTTAATTTTAGATTAGTGACTGCTTTCCAGTTAGGATTTTCTCTTTGTTTCACCAAGAATTGAATCAGCTTGCATGCATCTGACTATCCCAGGAGTGTTTATGCTTAGATGAACAGTGTAGTGTGCAGAAGGACCCTAGATGTGATCAGAAGAAAAGAAGTAACTCTGCAAGCTCTGTTGAAAATCTTTTTTTTAGCTGTAACACAAAATTATGATAAAAATGACTGAAATCCATGCAAAGAATGTTTGTTTGGACATGCAAATCAGTAGAGCGGTGTACACACCATCATCAACAATTTGTTTTAAAGAAATTTGGAGACTTGGTTTCTATGTTATGTAGTAAATATTTATCCACTATTCTGCTAAGTTACAAAAGGAAAAGAAAATCTACCTTTTTATTGCAATAACCATGGTGATATTCAGAATAATGATACAGCAAGGGACATGGCAACCTTGTATTCTTCAAACAGATTCTATATATTTTTCAGATTCTATTGCTGTATTAAACTATTGAATGTTTAAAAGGCCAGGATAGGGAAGGACAAAAAAACCCAAATAATATCTTCTTTATTCAGACTGTAGTCCACATTAAGCCACCTTTCCTGATAGGTTCTTCTTGAGGAAATTGCAAACTGTCACAAGAATCTGCAACCAGAATGGCCTTTCCTGTGGCATCTGTTTTCCTTCCTTCTTTATGAATTCAGTAATAACAGAGATAACAGAACAAGCATCTTTCCTTACCATACCCTTGTGAGATAAGGTGGAGCTGTCATTACCATCTGACAGGGAGGGAGAAACCCCAGGGGTAATTCTGACATAAGAGTGCAGAACATATTTCTCTCCTTAGTGTCTTACCTTACAAGATAAGGGCCACTCTCCCACTTCAGTGTAGATTGGTAGGAGGTGATCAACTGTGCTGGAAATTTCTTAAGGTAGCTGAGAGTAAACAGAGAAGAGAAGGATGTTTCCTGAATCCACATCAGCCTCAACTAAATCCCCATTACTCTGCTTTACAGAGGGAGGTCTTCTCTCCTGCAGAGAATTTAAAGGGGTTCTTTTGAAGTAAGTCCATTTTTTTTCTCCCTTCAGCTCAAGAGCTTAGTCTTTTTTTTTTTTTTTTAATTATTTTTATTCCTTTTAAAAAAATATTATTTTTATCATATTGTGACTTTTTTTTTGACTTCGAGCTATGATGAGAAAACCTCATGTTCAACTCCATGCTTTTCCTGGTGGTTCTGCATTGCCTGACCAACCCCTTTCCAAATCCATCCCCATTGCAATAAATGCTATAAAAGACAAACCGTGAGATAAAACAGGGACTGGAAACCTGCTTTGCAGGTGACCACTGTGTCTTTAATCAGGTGCACAGTCTATTTTTCTAACCAGGACATGAACCAGTGAAGTTCTGGATGAAAATGATGTTACAGACAATGCTTTGAGTTGAGACTGTGTGGGTAGGAATGTGCTGACCACAACCATTGGTCCAGCTCTACGGGTTGGATGGACAAAGAAATTTCTAACTCAGTGTTTTCAGGTGTGAGGCAGTCCTGGGCACACCAGGCAGACCTTTAGGAGCCAGGAGATTTTGTAGCTCTCGTCTCCAAGGTGAGACCACAGCTGGACAAGGAGTTTAATAAAATCAGGCTTGGAATTTGTGGCACTGAATGTGTCAGTCGTGGACCTGGAACACAGATGTTCACCATGAGCACCCAGTCCAGGAAAAGCAAGGTCTTGCTAACACAGACGTGTGTGGACAGCCCTGAGCTCCTGTGAGCCATGTGTTGGAGAGGTGCCATGTGGCTGCGTTGCCATGACTTTATTTTCAGTCTAACAAACCCAGCCTGTGAGCACGAGGCTTCTTAGGCCAAGCACAGCACCCTGTTAGCACAGGTCTCCACCTTCCCTGTAACATCCAGCCTCCTCCAAGAACAAACTGAGCTGGATCTGCAGTTGGATCTGCTTATTCACCTCCACGGACACATGTCTAAATGACTTCCCAGAAACCACAGAGCAGCTGCTGGAACAGCAGAGATTTGTTCTCATTCTTCAGACTAAGGAAGTTCTCTGCATAAGGCAAAATGGAAGGCAAACAACTTCCTAGTCTTCATCCCACACCTCAATCACATTTTTGGCCTTTACAGTTGTAGTTTAAGCTTTCCAAACCTGCAGAGGGGCAGAGGAAAATAGAGTTTCTGCAGATTCCAGTTTAAGGCTTATTTCTTTTTCAGAAATATAATCATGCTCTTAGAAGCCGACAAAACCACACTTTATATTAAAATTATATTGTGTTGAAATGATCTTGGTACTCCAGGCAATCCTTCAGCAAGATTTTCTGATCTGTATTTAAGATCAGGCAAGGGCAGGCAGTGTCACGTGGGAACAGTGTTCAGCCACATCAAAAGGCTTCAGTCACAGTGAATTTTGTTCACAAAAATAATTACACCAGCTTGTGTCCTGTACCTCAGAAAACTTACTCTTGTACCAGTTTGCTCTGTCAATAATCAGGCCAAATAAGCTCATTTGTGGCAATTCTTCATCCATGTTACACTTCCAAGTACACATAACGTATTTGTTACATGCATTTCTCAGAGGTCAATGATTTATTAAGCATTTACCTCATGGCATTTCCCCAGCTTAACATCAGTACCCCATAATAATGATGCGCAAGCACACTTTTACAAGATTTTCATGGGACACCACAAATAATGTAATGGAATGAATCAAGCAAGTGATGACAATTAGTTAAGTAATGCAAGAATATCTGCTGTAACTTGCACTTCAAGCAAAATATGAGGTGGAAAAGGGCAGTAGTATTGGGTCATCTCACAGGACAAGAATGTTTGTAATACACTAAATGTGAAGTATTTCCTATAGATGTTACAGAAATTCATCTGAAAAGCATCTCACTGCACAGAAAACTTTGCTGCCTTTGGAAGTTCTCACAGCTTTGCCTCCTGCTAAACCATCTTTGCTCGTGTGATGTAATAGTCTATTCTCAGGAATTAAATGCATATTCTTTCCTTGAGGTAGGAAGATGAGTAACTTTCCATGAATCAAGCTGATGAGAACATTTCCCTGAGGGAAAGCATTGTCCATTTATCGCAGGTTTATTTAAAAAGAGAAGAAAAAAACCAGGTTACATCTACCCATTGCAATTCAACAGAGGGTGCTCCTTCTTCCATGTTGGTAGTGGCCTAAAATGTCAACATGGACAGGGAGATGTGCTGGATTTAATCACAGAATCATGAGCAGTTCTTATTACTGAAGATGTAATTGCCAGTACATGCAGAAGTCTTAGGCACAGGTCAGGGATTTCTTATGAAGCCTGGAGAGGCGTGCACCTTTCTGTAACAATCACTCCCAGGGTTCATTCCTAAACCCCAAAATATGTGACTTTTCACATTTTCATCTTTGCCACTCAGCTGAGCATCACAGAGAGAAACCAGAATCCCAAAACCATACACCTTGTCTCAAAAGAGAGATGATTAGATCCATGGTTTTTAAAGCACTTACATGGTGTTTTAATTGATTAATTTTATTTTTTTAAAATATTTTCTCTCTTAATCAGTCTGATGAAGCAAATATGTTTGACCTGACCACTAGTGACACCTCCCTGTGTGTTCCCTTAGTCCCTAAGAAAGGCAGCAGTGTGCTCAGGTGTTGCCAACAGGTGACTGACCTTGTGAGACACAAAGGCAAAGATGACTCAGAAGTTTTGCCCAAGTGGAGAAGGGAGCAGGAATCTGCAGGTACCACTGCTCCCACACGAGAACTTCACAGCCAAAACCATCTGTGGGTCTGCTCTGTGCCCCTGGCTCCTGAAGGTAAAGACCAATCCTAAACGTGCTTCTTTTACCCTGAGACTTCCCACAGCCGAAAGCACGCGGTTCGCTTGCTAGCGTAACAAATTGAATTAGCGTGACTAAGTTAACAACGTTTGGTTGGTTTCGTCAGAAGCTGGGTTCATTTTCCAGCTCAGGCTCCATGCCCTGGGTGGGGACAGCCCCTGGCTGTGCATGCCCTCGGTGGGTCTCCAGCAGCCGAGGTCACGGGCGCTCGCACGCCTGTGGAGCCGCGTGCAGCCACATGCTCTCCTCCTACCACGTAGGAGCTCCCATCCCACGGCAACGGGGCACAAACAGAAGTGTTGTGGGTGGCTGTTTGCAGGCTGTGGCTTGCAGTTGCCATGGTGCCTGGCAGGCAGGTGAGAGGAGCCCTCCTGAGGGGCACTGCCAGCAGCTGGCTGCTCCTACCCACCTGGCACCCAAGGTTTCCCTTCCCACCCTCTGCCCAGAGAGCACAGGAGGAGGCTGAATGGACACACACACAGGTATGTGTTTGGCCATGTGGCAGCAGCATCCTGCAGAGGCAGGTGCCAAAGGAAGGTGACATTTCTGTTGGCTTGCATTTTGGACAGGCTCTGCCGTCAGCCGAGCACGCACCTTCTGCCAGGAGGACAACGGCAGCACTGCTCCTCCCTCGTGGTGGAAATCCTTCTGCACAGATAACAAGTGCTGCTTTCCTTATATCTCCTGCCAGTGCTTCTGAGAAAGCCTTGGCATCCCACTTTGCTCAGAAACATTGCATGGTCCTCATGTGAAAATTAGATGCTCTTGGAATGCTGCTTTTTTCAACAAGTATGTGTTGAAAAAAGCCCCAGAGACAGCTTGTTTGCAAACCTGGGGTTTTGTTTTGTTCTGAGTTTTAAGGACAGGACCGACACTGAAAGCCGTCCTGTCCCAACCTGCAAATAAATTCCTTTCAAACTGAATAATCAGTATCACTAACCTCACTGAATTTCCATGGTGATGCCCACCATGGGGGTGTGAGTAACCCATTTGCCTAATTTCAAAGTGACCCCTTTCAACACTCCCCAACAATCCCAAATCTGCCAAGGTACAAATTGTGTTCCCCCTCTGAAGATCCTGTCACCACCTCTCTCTTCTTTTTTGTGTGCAGTTCTTCTCAGCCTAGATGGCCTTTTACTATTTCTGGGAGAAGGAATGAGTGAATTTTGGATGCCTCTTTGAATTTTATGAATCAGCCTGGAAAGTTAATGGGAAAAGCATTCTCCTTCTGATTGAATTAGAATTAACCATAGCAACAGGATATCTCAAAACATTTTTGTTTTTCTCAATTAACAAAGGAGCAAAACACTTCAGATTAAGCTGGACTATTTGCTTGACCCGAAACAAAATTTTTCATTTTATATTTGGTTTTGTAAAACTTTTGATCCACTTGCCCTTCTTTAAGAAGTATAAAAGAGACTATAAAAACAATGCCTTTCTAGGAAAGGAAATTTTCCTGCATAAAAATGTCCCAAGTTTAATTTTGTAGATTAAAGTGTATTAAACCGTAAAAAAATTGATCGAACTTTAAAAGCACATTTGGTGTTCTCAGCATTTCTCAGTGTAAATAGTAAAGAAATTAAATAGTATTTCTACCTCTACATCCTCTGGATTAGTTAAGAGCTCAAGAGGTAATGAGAACATTTTTCTGGCTATGTTTTAGGGTCTAACCTGCAGCAAACTTTTGCTGAGGTGCCAGTGCTCTTGTCTCAACAACGTTCCAATTGAATGAACTTATTCCAGATTTACACCACCAGGCTTTGAAGAGTGTAAGGCCTTAAAAATCAATGTCTGCTTTGTGTTCCTGTGATAGTGGTTTACAGTTGCCAAAATCACAATCCTTTTCCACAATATAAATAAAAATTGGACATGCAGGGTTAAGGTTAGATGCCATTCCCTTTCCCTTTGGCTCTTGTAAGCAGCAGGCATTTGGAAGAAAAAGGAGGAATCAGGAATCTAGGAATCAGGAAAAGAGATAACATGTCCTTAGTGGGGGAAGAAATACAAAACCTGGATTTCCAGTGTGATAGCAAGCAGCCTTCTGAATCAACAGTGTCAAAAATCACTGTGTTTCATGAAGAGAAAAAGGCATTTGCCAGAAAGTCTTTCCAGAACATCAAGTTTTCCCGTGAAATTGTGCCCCACAAGTCCAAACGCATTCATGATCTTCTGCCCAGAAACACTGGCCAGGTGCTCTCCTAGTGAGGTCAGAGGAGCTTCCCAATCACCAGATCCTCATTTCCACATGCTGGCCAGGACACAGGTACAGTTCCTCGGGAGGTGGTGACACTGGGGTGACACGGATTTCACCGCGTGGTTAACGCCGCAGTCAGGTGCGTGAATAACCAGAGCCTCAGCGCACCCTGCTCATCCAGACCCACCAAGGGGTTCCAGTCAGCAGGATTGGCTTGTCAAGGGGGAATAAACCCTCTGCTGACAACAGGTTTACTCATGGCACTCCGCTGTAAAAGCTGCAGGTAGTTGCTGACGTTGTGAAACAGGTTCCGTCAGAGCCGTGAAACCGACCCTGCTCTGTCTCAAATCGCTTTTATCCCTGCTCATCAAAGGCAGAATGAGCTGTCATTATTTCCAGCACAGGACAGAGGTGAGAAAAGTGCCTTGGAGAGAGCTAACAAACAGGAAAATGCAGCTTCCTTTGTTCTTTTTTTTTGTTTTGTTTCGTTTTGGTTTGGTTTTTTGTTAGGTAGTTGCACCTCAAAGCACTGCGTAAGACTTGTGTTTCCCAGCCATATTAAAACACAAAACCTACTGATTTTGTGGAAAACACAAATCATGGCACAACTGGATTTTTGACCTATTATTTTTAATAAAATGTGTTAATCAGCAGTGTCAACAAATATCTAAACTAGTGGAAATGGAAAAGAAACAGATTGATGCTTTCTGCTCTTTTAAATCTTTAGGATTCTTAAAGTCACCGTGCCATTGAATTTCCTATCCTTTTATAATTAAAAAATAAATTTGATTAGAAATTTTAAGGTATTCACTCAGAATTTATTCACACTTTTTTTTTTTCAAGAGAATAATTTCCTGTTGGCAGGATAGTTTGAAGCTCTAAGTTGCAGAATATTAAAGAAAATGTCGTCTCCCCTGGTTAATTCACTAGGAGCTCAGTTTGTGAAAACTTTCCTGTTTGGCTGCCTTTAATGCCTCTTTCAGCACATTCCTAATTATCGGTCAAATAGCTGCTGTTGTCATATAGATGTCTTCAAAATTTTGATAGAAACTAGAACAACTTAAACCACATTTTTCCAAATACACTGAATATAACTGTGAAGGGCTTTTCTGTACTGTGAACTTTCTGGCTTTTGTGGGGTTAATTTTTTTAATTACTTTTAATCTGTTGCATTTTTATCTTTCCTTTACTCTATTGTTACATTAGTCTTTAAAAGTTGGTCGTAAAACTCCAACAGTTTTCAACAAAAGAGAAAAGAAAAAAAAAGGAAAAAAAGAAAAAAAAAATTGCACTGGTTCCAGATGACCAGAAGGCAAAAAATGTTGGTGGTCCTTTTTCCCTTTGGTCCTACAATGAAACAAGAAGAGTTTTTATTTCTATTTAAATGCTTAGAAGGGGGGGATTAATCTATCAAATGCAATCTCATAACACAGTTTTGGAAGGGGTTGCAAGGAAATGACATTTCTATTAGCATTTGGGGGCTACTAAAAACATGGATCATTACAGTAATATCTAAAATAGATATTTGAGAACTTCTAGGTGTTTATTACTCACCCAAAGCACCACATCATAATACCAAAATGAGCATTTTTCGTCACAGAAATTTGCGTACTGTGGAATGTGCAGCACAGCAAACCCAGACTTTCTCAGCATTTGATCTGTTTCTGTTTGGGCTTAGATATTTTTGGGAGGGAAAGAAGGAAGGAAGGAGTACAAATGTTAAGGTCAGAAAAGCCCTCCAAGGTCATTGAGCTCAACCATTAACACAGCACTGAACCATTACAGATGACCATGGCTACATGCAACATCAAGGAGGTTTATGGTTTATTGTGAACAAAGACTGACAAATCCAGCTGTCTGAAACACTCCAGAGGTATAGATGTATTCTTATATAAAGTATCTGCACAGATATGGGCTGGGAAGGGTTTCCAAAAGAAGCTGCAAATCTACTCAGTGCCAAATCCATTCTCCCAAGAGAAGACACAGCTCCATTTTTGTGCTTCAGACTCCGTTGATTCAGATTTTGATTAATTCTTACTCCTCCCCACAGCAGTCTAATTAAGTTTTTGATGGAATTCTGTAAATTCAAGGTGGGGGATCCTGTCATCCAAGTCAAAGGCTAACAGCTTAACTCCACTGACCTGATAATGATGGTGTTTACAATGGTTTAGAACCCACTTTTGCAACATATCTACTCTCACTCTTACATTGCAGCTACTACTTTTGGCTTTAATGGCAGATTAATTTCTGATCTGTGAATGCATTTGTGGATGTGGATGTGTGCTGTGTACACACATATATCTAAAAACCTGTTTTTTGAAGCACACTGGGAGGATGAGTGGGAAGATCACTCTCTTCCTGGGTACCAGGTCAGGGTTTTGTTCCAGAATCAACACCTCTTGGTTCCTGGGAAGCAGCAGTGAGGAATTGGTTCTGTTCAGGCAAGCTGACTCAGAGTCTGCACTATTTATTTTTGCTAATAGAATCTAAATTGCAGTGAATCAGAGGAGTTAAGTGGAATGAGACAAAGGGCATGCTGGAAAGACTTGAGTCAGTCAGATGCTGCAGTCAATGTGGCTCACCTTGAGCTGATACTATTTACAAAAGACTTTAAAACACAGGGAAGTTATTTTGTTCTTTGGTGACAGTGCAGTGCATCTTTTCCATTCTCTGGCTGCTGTCCATGCAATAGGCCATGGAGCTGATAATAGGAGTAGATGCTGAAAAGCCCATGCTTCTCCAAAAATGTGATTGCCTGGGTAAAAAACTGCATTCTTGCAACACATGTGGGCTTATTTATTGTGAGTGTTTCTAAAGGTGCCAGTCAGGGTCACGAGATTCAGTTACTCATGTGCAAATACATCTGGAATGACACATCCTCTGTTGAACCACTTCCTGTGATATTGGATGTGAGCAACACTAAGGATCATATCAGAGATGGGAAGAGATGAAATGACTCTCCCTGAGGCATGGAGTTGCCTGCCACTCTCCCTAACACCACGTCTGTTATGCAGCAGGTAAAAAAAGGAGTTTAACCCAACAGTGTTGCTGGGGCATCTCTTGACACAGAGGCATCTGGCTGGACACTGCACATTCTCCACCTGGATTAGACATCTTGGTTCCTTAAATTGCATTTACAAAGTGTTACCTTCACTGGATTCACATAAAATTGGTATCTCTCCATCATTTCCAGAGCATTGTTCTTGCAGCTGCATCTTGTGGCACAGAGAGAGTCTGGGAGGGACTCTGCCTGCTCCAAGTGGCTCTATGCTCGGTTCTGTGCCCTGCTCAGACACAAGGCTGCTGAAATCAACCTTTAATGGGTCACTATGATTGTGTGTTTGCCCCTTAATCATGCCCATTTGTGGGTCACAGGAATTCTGGGCTGAATGACCAGGTTAAAACTCCTGTTGGTGTTTTGTGTTTATCCTGTGGGTTCACATCTACATTTACAGCTCATTCCTTAAGAACTAGCTAGACCACAAATAAATTTTCAAAATCTACTCTGAAAGAGTGCTGAAAGCACCAAATAGATTACTTTTATCTTAAACTTGAGACATTTTCTTCTGGTGCTACCCAGACCCTCTTTTTACTTTCACAGAACAAAACTTTCCTCTGAATTCCTAAGTAAAATACTGTTTTTGCTGTGGCAAGCTTCCTTTTTTCCTGCACCAAGGGAAACACTGCATTAGGCCAAATGACTCAATGTTGCTTGGGAAAATGTATAACTACTAAGGGCACTTGTTATGAAAGTTCATGTGATTAAAGCTGGTTAGGAAGCAAATCTCAGCATGAGAGGAGGCTTTTGTGAACTTTTCTCTGAAAGCACATTAATCCCTAATAAGATACGGTGTGATAACAGAGCATGTTACTGGTTTGACCTGTGGTAACTCTTCTGAAATTATTCAAGGAATGAGTTTGTCAACATTAATCTGTAATCTTCTATTTATAGTCAGAGTTCAAATGGATTTTATTGTGTTCACCCTCAGTTCCCCTTCTTTAAAAGCCCAGAGGCCCAAAAAGGAAAAACACTTTTGTGGCATTAGTGGAACTTGCCATGAGTGACAATTTCACTTTCTTTCCAAGTCATATCCCAAAGCAAACTCTGCAATCTGCCAAAGCCTAGTCCTTAGCAAACCAGTGGTGGTACTGCTGCAGAGGGAGGAAACACCAGTGGTGAAAATCCTAAGTCCAAACAGCAACTTTCCCCATCATGAGGGGAGCAATGCACAAAAATTTCTCTCAGCAGTTGAACATCTGATCTGGATTCTTCCTTTCCAGACCATTTAATCCATGCACAGATGGGCAGAAGCCTCATTCCATTTAATGAACCCTTCCCTGCCTCTGTGCAGGACACAGAACCATCTGCATTGTTTATTTATATATCTTTCCTGTTTTCTCTGTTTGCCATATTTTTTTTTCCTCTGTATTTTTTGCCTTTAGTGGTGTCATAATCACAGCTCTTAGTTTGAACTGTACCTCTTCATCTAGTCAAGACAATTTTCTCTGGTTATAAATTTCATGAAAAGCTCATATAAGGTATTTTTTTCTTGCATTAGTCCTCCAGCTGACTCATTCTGGGGTCACCAAGGAGCAAGAACAGGACCAGAATATTGTAGGTTTATATGTGAATTTTATTGTAGTTTGCAGAGATAAGGCTCGAGATATCACCTTCCAGATATAAATTTGATACAGACACTATGGACCCAGGTGGAACTGAAAAAGAAGACACCCTGGGTTTTTACACATTAAGTAATCTTTCATGTGTTCTCTCATTGCCCTTGCCTGTGGGCAAAGAGATGAGAGGAGCTGTAATTGGGTTAATCCTCTGCATTGTGCTAACAGGCATAGAAAAACACATCCTGCTCCAAGATACCTAAATAAACTCAATTTATGATGTTCTGACTCTGCAGCCAGATTTTTTAAAACCTGACACCTCTTTGGGGATAATGCTATCAAAATAGCTCATCCTTCTCTCAAAAGGAGAAAATTCCTGCTGGCTTGCTGCTAATCCGAGTTTTGCATGTACCTTTGCATGATTTATTTCGTATTGGGACCTGCCCTTTCCAAGTCACCTTCTCTTCACTTCATATTTACACCATTTCAGCCATATTTCGTGTCTTACAGACACTTTATACACCTTGGGATTAACTCACTATGATGTCTTCCATCCTTAAAGGCATTATGACAGCTAATTTTGATCCAGAGCGTGTAGAGATTAAAATTTCCTTGCTCTCCCCACTGCCAGATTCTCTTTACTATGAATTTATTCCAGCTTTGCCTTCTAAGAGGAGGCTTGACACTTCCTTGCCCATGAATCATCTTCCTTCACTGCACTTTTATTTTTCTTCTAAAACCCTGTGTATACACTTCCTCCACAGGTTATTCAGGAAATGTTAAACAAAGCCTGCAGAACATTACCTGTTTCCTCCATAGAAATGGCATTAATTCTTGAACTCATTGATGGTTGTTTTTTTTTTTTTTCCTGGAAAAAAATCATTCAAAGCAATGTCTTAAATGTATGATCATGGTGCTTTCAGAACTGCAAAATAAGAACATGCAAAGGTTGGATTTTCTCCCAGTGTTGCATGCTGATTACATTATCACACCTAGAGATCCGATTCTTAATTTTTCACCAGTGAATTGAGAAGTCTCCTCTCCTTTTTCTGGGGAAAGAACAAAATTTTGGAGTGAGTTATGATAAATATTGAACTTGTATATGTAAAGACAGATTGAGGATGCCAAGCATGAAATTACACCAGATGTCCTCTGTGAACACAAATGGCTTATTACACAAATCCAGAGTTCTTTCACTGCAGTTTTAGGAGCTTATACTGAAACTTAAATTTCAGCAAAATTCCTTGTGTATATGCAAACTTCTGTGTAGAAACTGGTTCCAGGCAATTTCCAGTGCTGCATCCTTGTTAGTCATTTGAGCTTTTCTTCAGAGGTGATGGGATAGGAGCAGTGGCTTGGATTTTGGATGCATCCTTTCAAGATTTTCCTCTGCCTGAGACCTCTTTTATCACTGTGCTTTTATGTATATTTTGTGTACAAAACCTGTTGTCTTTCCTGAGGCTTAGGCTGACCAGTAATTTTTAGCTGCAGATCAATTTAGCCTGTTTGGAAGACTTAAGCTGAAGGTTTGGGTACACATTTGACAGTGCTCACAGTCTTACAAGCTCTTGTGAGGGCTTGCATCTCCAGTTTTAATGCCTTTTAAAAGTCTGGGAACCTTTGTAAGGTCTCCTCCATCTTCAAATGGCATCTCAGCCAGAAAAGTGGTACTCTAGGTTCTGATAACTTCAGGGCAGCTCTGATAGCTTCCTGGTTCAGATTCAAGCTTAGTGGTTTTCATTTCCGTGTCTCAATAGGAGTCTCTTGGCCAGGAAAATAAAAATCCTTCATCCTGCACTACTATTAAGGACACTGTTTTCAGTCATTTGTAGTTGATTTCATCTTTTCTTAGATATTTTGGCTTCCACTGCTGACTTTACTGGAAGCAGATTCCAGCTAGCTGATTCAGAGATGGGATCATTACAGCTTTAAGGGAAGACACGTGGTCCATTTCTTCTTTCTGAGGAAAGCTCTCAGTGCAATCCCTAAATTCAAAGGTGATATTTTGGTTGGATTCACAGCTCTTGGTACTCTAAATTCAGGCCTTCTTTGAAAACAAGTTAACATGTTGAAAAGCTAATTCTGAAAATCTAACCTTGAAATTACAGGGGAAATAGTTTTTTAGCCACTTATTTCATGGGTTTTGTTCTGACAGATTTCCTACATTTCCCCTATGATTTATTAGGTTTTATGGATACTCCAACCCTCAGAGAAATATGTCAGCTTTCTTCCTACAAGCTGAATCTCTGGTTTGAATCTCCCAAAACTGTTTGAACACCATCAGTCTTGTGATTAATACTCATTCTGACATGGGATTTTTTGTCTCCTGCATCCATATTTTCTTAACCCAACTCTATCTGTGTGCCTGCTTACTCAGTGCAACCTTTCTGGAGCATCTTTCACTGTTTCCCTGCTGTGGTGCCATGCCTTGACAAGGGGTAGGGAGGGGAAAGGAACATCCTCCTATTGTGTGACCTGTTTCCTCCTCTACAGTAGCCCACCCTAACTGTGTGCCACGTTTGGCTTCTTGCATCTTCTATGATTAACAGGAGTAAGTCCTGGCTTGAGCCTGTGCCTGTAGGGCCCCTTGCAATTATCATCAGGCACCCACAAGTCTTGCCAACTTTGCAAAAATGTATGTTACACAAATCTCAGGCCCCAAAAGAATCTGTTCTCTCTCCTTCCTTGTTTCCCCTTTCATTTTTTGGTAGCAGTTCAGTTACCGTTGTCTATTTCTCCTGAAGAAACACATTTTTAACATCCTACACTCTGCTACCTTACAAAGTGAACATTTTTAAGCAGAAGGCACAAAAAAGTCCTCCAGTTGACACTGCAGAATGATTTCTAGTCTCCTTTTCTCTGTGCTCCCTTTCAAAATAATTTTTTCCAAGCACTGTATTTTCCCAAGCGCTTCTGGGCTGTTGTGCTTGCTTAGTCTGCTCCAGCAGGTAAAACCTCCTTTCTTCAAGATTTCTGGTACTAGAACATGGAAGCAGAATCCACTCAAATATTTCACATTCATTGAGAAGACCTTCTGCTGGACTTGAAGAAATTTGAGATGTTTTGGTGAAATCAGCTATGATTTGACCTGAGTCGTAGACCTCTGAAGAGTTTTCTCTGCACATGTGAGTAAAACACAATTTCCTTGCTCATTTCCTCAGGTGCAGTGTGCTGTAAAGCAGAATTTTTCACACGGTTTTGGCTTGCAGACACAGTGACTTGATACACAACTGCACTCCACAGTCCCACAACTGGAGAAGAAAGTTAAAAAAAATTCCTGCTGAAAGCTTTAATGATCCAAAACTTAGGTGCTGAAGTACCTGATGTGTCACCTTCATGATGGGAATACACAGGACTGTGTGAGGCATCCAGTCATTCTATAAATGGCTTGGGAAGAGATAATGACTTCATAGGGAGTATAAGACATGGAGTTACACTAAAGAAGGGGACACAATCATGGACAGTGAAAGAAGCTGACATGAACAGTGGAAGCTAGGGGTCTGTCTGAGACCTCATCATTCTCAGTCATCAACATTTTACCCAGATTTTTTACTGAATTTTACTGACCTGTTGTCTCTGTAGAACTTACCCACAACACCAAAAAATCGAGTTCAGTACAGTCTGTTTTCTAGCATACGCCTCCTTGCTTCCTTTCAAACTGTAGTAGCTATCAAATAACGGAATCATAACACTGATTAAATCGGAAAAGACCCTTAAGATCAGAGAGTCCAACCATTAACCCAGCACTGCCAAGCCCAACACTAAATCCAAGTGCCACATCCACATCTTTTAAATCCCTCCAGGTATGGTGAATAATCTACTTCCCTGAGCAACCTCTTTCAATGCTTGACCACCCTTTAAGTGAAGAAATTTTTATTAATATCCATTCTACACCTACTCTAGCATAACTTCAGGCCATTTCCTCTCCTCCTGTCCCTGTTCCCTGGGAGCAGAGCCCGACCACCTTCAGCTGCCCCCTCCCGTCAGGGAGGTGTGCAGAGCCACAAGGTTCCCCCTGAGCCTCCTTTTCTCCAGGCTGAGCCCCTTTCCCAGCTCCCTCAGCCACTCCTGGGGCTCCAGACCCTTCCCCCGCTCTAACTCCTTCTCTGGACACGCTCCAGCCCCTCAATTTCTTGTTGTGAGGGGCCCAGAACTGGACACAGCACTCGAAGTGTGGCCTCAGCAGTGCCCAGCACAGGGACGGTCACTGCCCTGGTCCTGCTGCCACACCATGGCTGGGACAGCCCAGGGGCCATTGGCCTTCTTGGCCACCTGGGTACCCCTGGGGCTCGTGTCCAGCTGCTGTCACCAGCACCCCCAGAGCCTTTCCCAGAGAGTTTTCCAGTAACTCTGCCAGAGTTTGAGGCTTCTTAACATTGCAGTTTCAGACTGCCATGTCACGTGTCTATGTCAGATCTAGCCCTGAGATAAAGTACTCCACCAGACCCCATAAATATGCTGCAAATAGATTGGTAAACATGAATGCATGGTCTGATATGCTGTGCTTATATATTTCACCAGCAAAATATTGCACAGGGCTGATGAACTGCCTCTGTTCAGACAATAAGCTTTGCTGTACGTACTTCCTCCATGACCTTAAAGAGGAGTCACTGACCTGATGCACCTCATGTTGTTCTGGCCAGGATGTCTCCCAGTAATTTCAAGGGTAATCAGAAGCAGCCCAGTACTAAAATCTTGAGAGTAAAATAAGGGGAAAATACTAGTTATACACCAACCTTTAGCAAAATGGCCATCTCATTTAAACAGAGGTGGAAATTAAAGTGAACTAAGTGTACTTTAAAAGTCTGTGTTGCTCTGTCTATCATTCATCAGCACTGCTTTTTTTGTATAATTATCATTATTCAAACGGTCAAAACGTTCCATGAACTAGAACTTCTTGGAAAACCTCTGCTAAGAAATTAGACGTTTATCCCCAACTGCACAGGGTGTATTTGTAACCTGGAATATAAAAGCTATCCCGAGGAATTCAGTGTTTCTGTGGATCTGCTGGCAGAGGATTTAATCTACTCTAAGGTGATTACATCCAAAACTAAAGCAGGTTAGATAATGGTAGAAGCTAATGGACCAAGCTGTGTTGTATACACCCTGAGCAATTCTGCTGAACTCACCTGACTGCACAAAGTATGGCAGAGGCAGAATTTATTCTGACAGCACTCAACTCAAACACAATCTTCAAAGTAAGTTTTGGAGTTTGATGCCCAGGTCAAGTTTTTTTATGTAGGTTTCAGCATTCATCATTCTCTGTTCACCTCTGGGACAAAGAGTTTTGGAGAAGGGTGTTCAGACATGGTCCAGGGAAGGAAGGACCTCAGCATGCAGTATTTCAAAGGAAAAAATATTAATAAATCAATGTGAAAAGTTAATATTTATTGCAGTTGTGTAGTTTGAAAGAGGTGGATTTCCTAGCCCTGGCATTCTTCCAGTGCAACTTGTCAAACCAGGTTACATATGAAATGTGCCTGCAGCCAAAAATGTGAGAACTCAGCGTGATGATGTGCAGAGGCTTGTCTGATTTGGGGTGATTTTCACTTTTCATCAAAGAAACTACATGATCCTCTTTCCTGGGTAATATTTCCAAGGCTCATTATTATTCCCTTGTTTGCTTTGGTTACTGGGGCTCATTGGAGGAAACATTTAATTTGGTTTCTTCATTATGAGACACTTTCTGTCAAGGTGCAATGTTGTGCTTTGTTCTTTAGACTTCTGATCCATAAAACCCTCCCTGGCTTTGCCATGTTTATTGACACCCAAGGGAATCTGCATTGCATAACGTGTCAGACTTGATTTGTTTGTTTTTCCTTCCCAATTGTCTCTGTTTTTCTAGGGAAATATTCTCCAAAATAATTTTTTTTCAAACACAAAGACAAAAGCTTATGTTTGAAACATTACTGATTTCACAGTATGAGGAAATTCATTTCATATGACAACATCAACACAAGACATAAATAACCAATTTACTCTGTTTCTGCTTAGAGGTGGTAGCACAGAAATCAAGAATTGTAATCTATTTAAACGTGCTAGTTCAACAGGCTGTGATTGTCCAAGCACACTTCTAATTAATTTTTAAATAGAACTATCATAGCTTTTCTGTTTGAATGAGAATCCTGTTTGCCAGCCAAAGTTGTTGCAGCAACTTAGGTATGATTTTAGTGATCCTGTTGATTTTTATGCAGTATACTATTTTTGTCTTTCACTAGTTCATGGCTACAAAGAGATACTTGCACCAAAGGGAGAAAAGAAATCCAGAGGTCCGTGTCATGACAGGTTTTTGGAGTTTCTGTGTGTGAAAAAAACAGTTCTGCACAGACTGTTTTACATTTTTTTTTAAGTTCTTGCTTTCCAGTTAGTGGAAAGGTGTTACAACTTGTCAGGTGAGAAAGTAATGAATAAATATTGAGTGGTAATTAAATAAATATTATGGTTTTGTAATGTGTCCTTTTCATCTGTTCTTGATTGTTCTTCATTGTTCAAACACATTTTCCCTTCCCTATCACACACTACTTTTAGTCCTCCTGGTTTCAGTTTTCAGACCTCCTTATTCACACAAGATTTACTGTTTCACCTTTAAGAATCTTCCATCCTTCTCTGACTTCCGAAGACTATAACCAAAACATCTTTCCTTTTTTTGCTCTGGAGGCTGGAACCACATCTCATTTGTGATTTAAAATTTCCCTTTTCACAGCCTTCCTTATTAAGTTTTCTTGCAGACTCTCCTCTTGAAATGACCTTTTTGGGTCTTCTATCCCCCCGTTCTCCCTCATTTTGTTGATGGAATAAAATTGCAGCTTATTTCCCTTCCTTCATGTATTGTTCAGCCAAGTTTCTGCTGCCTAGAGTGTGTTGCTCATGGAAATCAGTTTAGCAGACAAACTATTTTCCTGACAGTTTTGTTATTCTCTTTGTCTAGTTAGGTGGGGCTACTCATCTTTTTGAAATAATTTCTGCAAGGTATACATCTCTGTTATAAGCATTCATCAGTGCTGACACCCGTCAGCATTCCTGTGCTCAATTTACCTGCAACTTGCAACAGCAGCGTGGAGATAAAACTAAATTGAGAGATGTCAGGCTACTTATTTTGTAGGATAGGTGTGCTCTGCAAAATGTGAAAAGCCTGGGATCTTCTAAATCACTGGAGGCAACAGAAGGGGATAAGACAACCATTTTTTGAGAGAGAGGAAGGAGGAGAACAACCTGACAGCAGTGAAGTTGGGGAGCAACCTTCCAGAACAGGTTGGAGCTGGTTGTTTTGCACCCAACAACAGTTGATTGTGCTGTGCCAATTGGCTGCAACCCTGACAGCAGGTGAAGCTCATTTCTGTCAGACTTCTTGACTCTGAGTGTTTCCAGCAACGTAGATACTGGTGATGGACCAAAGAGAGACAGGGAGAGATAGGATCTGCTCCATTATTCTGCTTGGAGCAGCTTAGGCCCAATTTTTTAATTAACGAAACGTGAACTAGGGCCCGGGTATCCCCGGCTGTTTGCTGGCAGGGAGATTATTCAAATTGCCAGGCATGTTTACTCACACTGGATGAAACCACTGGAACTGTGTCCTGCTGCCCCAGGTCAATGCAAAGGAAGAAGGGACACTACCAACCAGAGAACTCTGATCAGGAAGTAATTTCTGTGGGGAAAGAGCAGGGAAACAGCATACAGGCAATGGAAGATCCTCTTGAAGACAGCTTAGAAACACCATGCTACTTTCAAGAAGAGCAGTGGTCTAAACAGCCAAAATATAAAAAAAAATTGTTTAGAAATAAATATCTCTTGTGACCAAGATAGATTTGATCTCATCTGAGAACATGGAGAAAACACATTAAAATGATAGCATGCCTTTCATCCAGGGGCAAATTGGGTTTTGGAGGCCAGTGAGATATTGACAACTTTCCACAATGTTGTACCAGTGATGCCATGATTTTTCGCTTTTACATATAGCCCCTTTATATACCCTTTTATATAAAGTTTTATGTATTCTTAAGGGCCCTTTAGCCCACACACTTCTAATTCTTCAGGCTTGATAACCAGCACAGACCCAATATTCCCTTAAACCAGGAGACCAAACATCTCAGAAGCCTCAGACACCGAGGTCTTCTCTGGAACACATTCTGTAAACTGAGATAGGCCTGTCCAGCGGGGGAAAGTTCCTCGGGGAGGGGGGTTCGCTCAGCCTCTCATTGGGGAATCTTTGATAGATATATTAATTGGTAAAGCCTATAATTTTATACCCAAACTATTGTGGGTGTGCATTTCGGGGGGTGCTCACAGGAGTGCATTTCAGTGTGCATTTGGATGTGCATTCCAGTGTGTTCCACCTGGACGGAGCGCACCAAGGATCCTTAAAATAAATGCCAAGGTAAAATCCCTTTTTTTCCCTTCTAACTGTGTTTGGTTCTTGATTTTAAGACCAAGGATAGGCATCACCAGACTGCAAACTGAGTGAAAACCCTCTCAAATGCAAGGATTCTGGTCTCAATCCAAGCCCCTCTCATTATCCTCTGCAGAGTGAGTCAGAGCTTCCCAAACATCCGCGATGTTATGTCAACATTTTCTTGTATTAAAGGAAAAGTGTCCTCTACCCTGGGGTCTTGTAGCAGATAAAAATAATTTCAAATACATGTTGAGTTGGAGTTTCTAAAACCCAAGTGTCCAAATAAAAACTCAAGTTTAGGAAGCAGGTTCCTGGAGTGATCAAGGAGAAGATAGAGGAACAGAGCTGCTAAGAAGTCCTTACTGAAAGCTAGTTCCTGGCTTTCTCAGCTCTACAAAATTCCTCCTCCTCTCTTCCTCATCCCTCCAGCATCACCGAGCAATGTGTACAAATATTATTTCAATAAATGACTAATGAAATTAATTTAATGTTTCATTCCTTCCTCATATAAACCTGAAAGTAAACTACAGTTCCACTGGAAGTAAACGAAGAATGGCATGTGAGGCCTCCCTTGAAAAATGCTGGTGCAAAAGAAAACGCAGGATTTTGTGGAGGTAGCAAAAGCAGTAAAAACTGTCCAGCTTAATACATTTCTTCTACTCACCGTCAGTTCCAGCAGAGATATTCAGTTCCAATGAAGAGGTGTTCTGTGGGAAGTCCAGCAGACCCTCAGGTCTTCCCTGTACATCCTGTGAGAAACGTGCCAGAAAAAGTGAATACCTTCGTGGCAGACACACAGTTGTCATTTTCAAAGGCACAAAGCACCAGCTTCTCCTGAAAATTGAGGCACATAATGATCTCCTTTTCTCAAAAAATGTTGAAGTATATGCATGAATGTATAAATACTCATATAACACACCTCACACATGCACACGTGTGTGTGTATGTATACGTGCAATACATAAATAGGTTTTAATTATTATCTTTCTGTTGTTTTTTCTTTCTGTTTTACCCCTGTTGAAGTGTCATTAGATTACACAGAAAATAATATAATGAAGCTTTTAAAATCTGTCCATCTAGCACTGTGGGAAATTCAGAAAGACAGAAAAAAACCCAATATGATTCACAAACATTACTTCAGCTAACTCAATTATTTGCATTCATACATCTGCTTGATATAATGTCTATTAAATATTAAGCTTAGGAAACAGAGAGAAAATATTTCTAATGTAGTTGACTGGCTGACCACAGAGCACTCCCTCAATTTTGTAATAAGCATTAAGACAATGCTTGAACACTATTAAAGGCAAATGCTGTCTGAAGAAACCACACAGAATCATAGAACCATAGCATGATTTGGGTTAGAAGAGACCTTTAAAGATCATCTAATCCAAAGACCCTGCTGTGGGCAGGGATGTCTTTCACTAGATTACGTTGCTCAAGGCCCATCCAAACTGGCCTTGAATATTTCCAGTAACGGCGAACCCACGACTTCTCTGGACAGCATGTTCCAGTGCCCTCACAGCTCTCATTTCAAAAAATTTCTTCCTTATATCCAGCCTAAATCTGCCCTCTTTCATTTTAAAATCAGTGCACCTTGCCCTGTAAAAAGTCTTTCTCCATCTTTCTTATAAGGCCCTGTTCCATATTGAAAGGCTGGAGGATGGTCTTCCCAAACTCCTCTCGTGTTCAGGATGAACAACACCAATTCTCTCAGCCTGTCTTCACAGGAGAAGGGTTTCAGCCCTCTGATCATTTTGGTGGCCCTTCTATAGTCCTGCTGTAAATAGATCCATGCTTTCCTGCACTGGAATTTCCTGTGGAGGCTTACTAAGGGTGCCCTTGATCCCACCATCACCATAGGTGAAGATATTAAACAGTAGGGGTTCTTTAGGAACACCACTCGTTGCTGGCCTCCACTTGGACCTTGAGACATGAGCTGCCACTCTTGGGATGTGGCCATCCAGTCAATTCCTCATCCACCCACCCATCCATCCATCCATCCATCCATCCATCCATCCATCCATCCATCCATCCATCCATCCATCCATCCATCCATCCATCCATCCATCCATCCATCCATCCATCCGTGCATCCATCCCTCCATCCATCAATGGAATCCATGTATCTCCAATGCCGAGGCAAGAATTTTGTGTTCCTATCTGCCCTTTTCCAAAAATAGGTGTTATGTTCCCTTTTCCCCCGGCACAGGGCACTTAGCCAGACTGACATAACTCTGCAAATGAGACAGAGAGTGGTGTGACAACAGGGTACTATGGACTTTTGTGTATTCAGGTTCCCCAGTTGGCCTCAAACTTGGTTTTCTCAAGATACTATCTTCTCTGATGAGACAATCTTTTCCCAGAAAGAATGGTCTCAGTTAAATCACTGTCTCCCAAGTTTTCCTTAGAAGCCTTTATAAGCATCTTAAAGGAAATAAATATACTTTTTAGTACTGTACTTCCTCACACTCTCTCTGATAAAGATAAAAAGAGAGGATCTAAGGAAATTCTTGGAATTATTTTTGTGAATCACTGCATCTCTATTTTTTTTTAATCACACATATCCCTATGTATTTCTTTGAACAGTTTACTTCTTATAATACTCTAAAGGTGGGTACAGTACAGTCATGTCTAATAATTTATTTACTGTGAACTGATTCATTCATCACATCCATATCAGCTTTTAAAGTTTAGGTGCTCTGTACTGATATTTTGGTATTTCATAATTTTACAATTGCTGTTTCAGAGATGCAGTCAGTCAAAAAATTGTGATTACACTTATGAGTATCTGTCAACCTGTGTGTAGAATCATGGAACCATAAAATTATTTAGGCTAGAAAATAGCCTTGGGATCGTCAAGTCCAACCATTAACCCAGTACTGCCAAGGCCACCACTAACCCATGTCCCCAAGTGCCACATCTACATGTCTCTTATATCCCTCCAGGAACAGTGACTCCACCACTTCCCTGGAAAGCCTTTTCCAATGCTTGACCAGCATTTCAGTGAAGAATCTTTTCCTGATGTCTGCTCTAAAGCTCCCCAGTTACAGCTTGAGCTTATTTCCTCTTGTCCTCCTACTTGCTGCTTGGGAAAAGACTGTATAAATTGATACAAATTCCCCCAAATTTTAACAGTACACATTTTACACACAATCTTTTATAAAATATGAAATTTGCAAGAGTCATTTTCTGAATATCTTCCCATGTTTTAGAAGTGAATAAAACACTCATTTTCTTCCTTATATGCTGAGGGCAGCTGACAGAATTTCCACACAACAGACACCAGCCTGTCTAATGGCACACAATCTGTGGGTTTCGTTCCCATGGCTGTTTTATCCACCTAAACCAGCATTTTCTAGTCTGTCCTGAAAAGGTGATTTCACTCTTTTCCAGAAGCTACGAGTAAGTGCTTCTTCTACCACCTGCACTGTGATCTGGAGCTGTGCAACATTCCCCGAAATCACACCCCTTCTGCTAAGGCAGCTCCACTTCCAGTAGCCACACTTCACAAACTTTGGTTAAACTTTCCCGAGAGGGAAGTGCTCCCAGTGAGCTGAAAGCATAAAAAATGCCATTGATAAGGCGTGAGTCAGGGGTGCTTCATCCCAACATGCGTAGAAGACGGTGAGATCACCTGGCACCTTCTTACATATATACATGAAAAAAGCCTGTGCTGAACAGGTTTGATTAGATAAATCTGTTGCACAATGATAATATTCGCTGGAGCTGAAAGAGGAGTGAAAGGCTGGATTGCAGACGGATTCAAAGACGTGACGGTTGGGTTTCCATCCCTGCTTCAGGGACTTGGTGAAACCTGGGGTATTTGAGTGATGCTCAAAATTACCTTCAGATGAGGCCACTAGCAGAATTCTGAGCTGTGGCATCACATTTCTAACAGCCTCAGGATTTTGCTGGATATTTCCAGTTTGCCATTACTCCTTGATATCCCTGCATACGGTTTGATGAATTATTTGAATTATCTTCAAAGCCCTTATAATTAGCTCAGTTTCTTTTGTCTCTGCAAATCTTGGCAAGTTATGTCTTGCGAATCAATCCCTTCATCTCCTCCAGCAAAGCATAAGGCAAAAACCATGGAACATACAGAAAATCAGGTGAGAACAAAGCACTCCCTTTTCAACACATGACATAGAAAGCGACTGTAGATATTTATTTATTCAAGTATGCCCAAATGCAGTAATGACTCTAAATTTCAGTCATCATAAACGCTAATAGCTGTTGCTATCACTGGAATTAATGTTTATTTTTGCAGCTCTACACAAAACTGCAATGATCAGCGTGTTTTTGTCTTATGATAATATTTGTTCAGTTTCCCTCTCAAATTTTTTATCTCCTGCGTTTGACCCATCAGGCTTGAACGGCAGGAAGGACCTTGCTATGGTCCATGACTCACTTCAGCTCTTCCCCAGCCACTCCCTGGGTGTTTTTTGTTTTGTTTTGTTTTGTTTTGTTTTGTTTTGTTTTGTTTTGTTTTGTTTTGTTTTGTTTTGTTTTGTTTTTTAATAGGAGCAGCTCTTCTGCAATCTGAGGCTGTACAGCTCTGGAATAATGTGGCATCACCTGCCTGCCAGGGGAAGGGATCTTTGTGAGTAGCAGTTTCAAGAGGAAAATGTAACACCCACTCACAAGGGTTCCTGGTACAAGTTTGACACAATAAACTGCTTTTAAAGCATCCATCCAGGTGCTCTGAGAAGTGCCACTCCTACAAACTGAAGATGCCTGGCTTCTGTGTTTGGTAATTGTTTATTGTTAGAAAACACTCTACTTTGAAGGATGTCGTGTACACAGGAGTCACTCAGGCTGAAGTTTTTGCAGAGTCCACTCAGTTAGGTAATGATGAAGCATGCCATGGGGTACAGAACATCCCTCCACTTCTGGGGGAGACTTTTTGTTTCCTCAGCCTTTTCTTTCACCGGCAGACTTCCTGAGACAGAGGTTGACTCTTTCTGGTGGCATTTTGGAGCTCAGCACGTGTGGGTAGGCTAATTTCTTAGTTGGTACCCCAAAGTTTTTTCATTGAGAAAAACCTAAGAAATAGGTTGTGCAGCATTTTTCTGGTTCAGTATTTCTTTTTCAGGCTCAGTATTTATTAATGGTAGCTGACATTTGACGCCTGGCTGGAGGAGATGGTTCACAAAGCCCATGGATGTTTCAAGTGGCTGCAATGGTCCAAAATGGAACTAAAAAGTCTACACACATTTCTGGGTACTCACCTGGTTTCCTAAAAAGGAGCAATGTGAAGTGAGTAAAGTATGTGAGAACAGAAAAAAACGAGAAATGCCCAGCTCCTGAGCAACTTGATGTTAGAACATGAAATTACAGGCTTGCCTTTTCTACACTGAGTGTTCCCTGCTTCAGAGCCAGAGGAAAATGTGTACTTAATCTGCAAATTGTCAAGGGAAATATAAGAAACTGAAAAACAGTGCACCGATGGCACTTGGTCTAAGATATTAAGTCCTTACATTTGACTTCCTACCTGCAGCAAAATAAGTGTTCAGTGCAGAGATGGATGGGTGGTTCAGAAAGCAGCTTTTTCTACTTGAAAGGCAGTAAATGGCCAGTCCCTTGACCAACAAACAAAAAGGAAACCCAACCCCCCAGGTCAAAATACTCTTTCAAGCCTCCAGCTCAGGCACTTTTTTTGCCATTGCATTTCCATTAACCTTCAAAGCCTCCTCAGCCAATTGAAAAGGGGAGTGTGAGTCAGAAAAGAATTTTTCTTTCTGAAAATATCCATAAATTGCAAAACTCTAAAGTTTATATCACCGACAATAATAGTCATTAATAAAATTCAGCTAAGTTTTGTGTTCAGAGGAATGCAAAATAAGCAATCATCTTTGGTGGAAGCGTGGCAATGTACTCCAAAATTTTTTGATGATGGCAAACAAAATTTAGCCCATACAAAATGGCCCAAACACCAGCACTGATTGAACATTGTTTGGGATCACCAGTCGGGTATGGGCACAAGTTTATCCACCATATCTGTTAACAGAGATCGTGTCTCAGCCTTAAGTGATATTTGTGCAGCAACACTCTGATGTCAACAACTCACAGACCAGCCTGGGAGATGGAAAGATTTTTAATGGATTATTTGTGTATTATCCAACAGCACCTTCAGCATCTTGGGGCAATCAAGATACCCCAATCTCAACCTTACATCTTCCTTGATACGTCAGTTGTGCCTGGCTGGGTAATTTATTTTCCACCATGCAGCCTTGACTCAGGGAGAGACGTCAGCACATGTGTTATCTCCAGCAGGTTCGTTGTCCCATTGATTTTAGCAGGTGATTCATAAACCTGTGGAATTGCAGCCATAGCTCTGTTGGTGTGCTTGCCAGGGAATGATCCCATGCAGCTCAAATTCCATTACATCCCCTAGCATTCCATGCTTTTAAAATACTTAGCAGTGGAATCTCTGGGGAGCACGCATTTACAGCTTGTGGGTCTTTGGGGAAGGAGGAGAACGCTAAACTAAGAGTCAGTCAGGCTGTTCAGAAAGCACTTAATCCAAAAGTTTTTTAATTGCTTTTGTGCATGCAGCTTTTTCCCCTTCCTAATCCAACCTCTCTTTAATTGTAATTTTATTTTTGGTTCTGTATTTTGTGTTTGGGTTTTGTTTGTTCGGGTTTTTTCTTAAGGTGAAGATAGTAATTCATTGTTACTGTTTGTTTTCTGTTTGAAAATACAGCTGGGCTGTTGCCTTTGCAGGGTAAACTTCCTTTTGGAAGTTCCCTGAGTCCGTGTGTTTGTAGAACCCTTTTCTGCCCTAAATAATCTTCTCACAGGCTTTGGCAGGTGACCTAAACAGAGCCTGCTCATGCACCCAGGTAGGCATTTGGCAGGATCACAATTTAACAGCATAAACTACTTCTGCTGGGTTTAGCAGGCTCTTCCCACCGGCTTTTTGCTAGCGAAGCAGAGCTGCAGCAGAGAGGACCACGAGATGGCAGTACTGCATGAGCAATGGGATGAAAAAGCCAGCATTTTTCAGAATTAATTTCCAGGGAAACAGGTTTTCTACCGGCACCTTCGGAGCTCGTTGCAAATTCAGTCTGCCCTCAGCCTGCTCTGCAAATCTATACCCCCCCAGATTACGGAGTGAGGTGTTTAATGGCTCAAATTCTTCTGCTAACAAAATATTGTTGTTTGTTTTAGCACAGTATGTATCAACATGAAGGATGACACAATATTTGAAGGCACCACAGAAAGCCTATAAAGTGGAGATATGATTTCCCCTTGTCCTCTGTCCTGAGAGTGGAAATGTTCAGAAGAAAAGCAGTGCAGAAATATCGAATTTCACTGCCGAGCAGAAGAGGAGTGAGTTCTTTGCAAACATTTTTAGAGAACTGTTCTTCCTTGACAAGTGAATGTTCTTCGGTGTCAGCACAGCAGAGTTAATTACAGAGGGGAAAATAACGTGCTAATGTAGCTAAATTGTTCTCAGTCTCCTGAGGCTGAAGAACCTGGCAATTTCTGCGTAATGGTCAGTCCTGCATGGCAAAATGGGTGTAAGGCTGACTCAGAAGGCGGTAGGAATGTCTGAGCAATAAATGCTGAGCTTTAAATATCTGAGGAATTGGATCTTTCCTCTCTTTCCCTTCACTTTGTAGTGGCACTAAGGAAAAATGCCTTTTGTGAATGAATCGGTCACAGCGGGTTGTGGACCATCAGTGCAGGAATGCCCTGTCTTCCCAAACCTTGTGCCTCCAGACTGTTTCCTTCCTTCCTCCAGGTGAGGCAAAACAGCCTTCAACTTAATCACTTTGAATTATGACCATGTTCCGTGTCGATGCGGCACCTCCAGCCAGCCTTCTTATTTTCTGGTGCTCAGCAGCCTTCTGTCTGTGAAAGCAGAGTGAGAAATAGCTCTTTCCTTCAGATACGAAGAGACAGATGTGCTGTGCAAGGCAGGAAGAAAACGTGAAAAGGAAATAAATGAGGAATTATTCAAATGGGCAGGAGCTACCACCTATCCTGAAAGGAAACCCTGCCATTAAATCCTGGAGATTGATGCACTATGATCCAATGTAATATGACCTAGCAAACAGAAGACTGAAGGACTCAGTGAGGGTGGGTTTCCTTTCCTCAGCAAGAAGCGACAGGAGGAGGAAAAAGATAGTGGTTTCTGTCTGCTTGATATTTAACAAGTAAAAGACACCTTTCCTGGTCTTTTCTCCTCAGGAGGATGCCAAGCAACCATTTCACTGGCAGTGTTTGCTCTGGAGATATTCCACCACCAGAGGAACAGTCAGCACTGAAGCGTCAGATCCATCACTTCATCCCCAGCACAGTTAAAGGCTAATTGAGAGAAATACATTCCTACACAATGGCTAATATGCACAGATTCATGCATGTGTGTGTTTGTTTACAGAAATACATTTACATTCATTTTGTTATTCTGTTTTGCCTGGAGAAATGTGCTGAAGTAACCAAACTCATGCTGGGAAGAGTAACACCAGCTGTTGAAGGGCACAGAAATTCACACCCTGTCACATAAATGCTTTGTTTACTGTAGTTTAGGAAATAGCATGAGGGGGAAATCAAGCAAGACTGAGGACAAGTTTTACCTTTGCAGGCTGCCCCTCCACTTGCACTGGAAATCTCCAGCATTTGAAGATTTGTTTGAGCTCACCTGGATGGTGGTTTTCGGCCTTGCACTGAACATGTTTTATTAATTGTCTCTGCAAGGTCATTGGTACACAAAGACAGGGAAGGAAGAAATCCTAACATGACTGCCTTTGAAATCCTTCCACCACCAGGTCTCTGCCCGTTTTTCATCTGAGGGATTACGAAAGACAAACTGATTTAAAACTTGCAACAATAGCCACAGAAGTGTGTCAGGACTGTAGCCCTCCTAACACCATGTGGAGGAGAGTGAGATAGCATCCAATACCATTTCCTAATTGCCCATTTTCTGTTGATTGCCAAATCCTTTACCTTGTACCTTCACCCTGTGTCAAAGATGGGTGGTTCTTGCTGTCTTTGCTTGCCCTGGTCACTGTGTGTTGGACCTGCACCTCAGGAGATGTGTCCTGCATCAAAGCCAAGGTCCATTTCCAAGTGCAATTAAATCGTGGCTCAGGAAATGACAGTGCAAAAGGCAAGGGAACAACATTACCTTGGAGGAAATTATGTGTTCAGCAGGTCCTCCTCACAAAGCTTCCACAAAGCATTACTTCTCCAGGGCATCACGGCTGGACTTTGTAAAAGCTGTGATCTCCTTCCTCTGCAGGACACTACATTTTTGAAAAAGGTTGCCTTTGCATTGTTTTCTGACTCTACGTTTTTGAATATTGAATCCTTTAAACTGAAAACACATGGCTGTGTCTCATTACTATTCCTAATTCCTGCTAAGATAGCCTGAAGATGATGTTTAAATGAGCTTCCTCACTGTGGAGAAAAAGCAATCAGCAGGTAATGATAGACTGGACATAAAAATGTCCTTTTTTTGCTGTTGTCTAGGTCACTGCCAAACTGCTACTACCACAGCGAAAAATCAAAGGAACAACAACAAAACCCCCAATAAAAGGGAATACTTGCAAATCTACATTGTTGGTTCGCATTAGAAGCTTCAAGAACTCACACATGCCACTCATCCACTATTTTCATTATACAAAGAATGAGATTAGTCAATAGAGAAAAAGAAGAACAATTTTCAAGCCACTTTAAAAATAAATATATTTTTGACTGAAAATTGCTATCTGCCAAATATTGCTTAATAATTCACCATGGAAGTTCTCAATATTTTCTCTTCCCTTCTGCCAGTACATGTCCCCCAACCTAAATTCCTGCGTGGGGCTATCCCTTGGTTTTCATCAGCCGTGTCAAAAGATGACACAACAGATGTGTAAATCTTTGCAATGAATTTTGCTTCTAGGAAAAGCTTTCAGGAAAGCACACATGCTTGCTCCACGCATACTCAAAACTCAGCAGATGTATCATGATGAGTTGCCTTGATTTGGCTCCAGAATTAAATTATAGCCATCAGCACACATCCTGCCAAGAACAGGGAATGAAACTCTGTTTAGCCCAATCATCCTGCTTTAGCTGCAGTCATGATTTCGTGTCCTTTGCAGAAATATTTCCTTCTAAAAGTGTTCCACTAACATTTGTTAATGCAAGTATTTTAAAAATACTGACAGTAGTTATTTTGTTGATTTGCAGGGCTTTCATCTCTCTCTTTGTAGGTTATTACAGCTGATTGTAACTGAACTGATGAAAAACATTTCACTGTAAAAGGCTGATTGATGAGCCCAAGGGATCTCACTGGAAATGTTTAGTCTTGAGCAGCCTCTACCAAATCCCAGACCTGGCTCCAAAGTGACTGAGCAGGGATTCCTGACGAGCCTAATTCCAGAACTGGGTATGTGGGAAACACAGGTTCATACATAATCCTGGTGATCCTGACTCCTGCTTTCTTTCTAAATTTTATTTTAATTCTGAGCAATTTATTGTCAACCCAATTGGTGTTTAAATCAAAGTTTTCTTTAAGGTACAGGATGAAGGAGTCCTGATCATCTGGAAATGTTGATTTTTTTTTTTTTTTGGTGAATTCCAGTGCTCCTCAACAGAGTTCAAATCAATTACTGCAAAGTTTCCTGCTAGAACCCTCTTGAGTAGAAAAGAGTCTAGAAGTTATCTTCAGATTACATTCTTCCATTTTCTTCTATTGTTTTTTTTGTGGAATACAGGTAGGTCAGTTTTGGAGAGATGCCATGTTGCAGGAATATGTTCTTCTTGACCCAGTGTGGCAAACTCTTCTGAAAGACACTAGTTTAACAAGATTGTTCTGCACCTGGACTAAAATCTGGAAAAAACATTTAAAGAGTAATTTAGTAATGAAATTTGACAGACTTTGGTGCCCTAACTGTCAATTGCAATAAAAAGACATTTCTCTATTTTTTGCTACCTAGTTTTGCTGTCTCTTTCAAACCTTTACTTTGACACATGTATCCCAAAAAGTATATTTTCAGTATGGGATTTCCCCATTCATATAACTAGAGTAGGTCAGGGACAAATCAGCACAGATTTCCCTGGGAGGAATTTCACTCCCTTTCAGTCCTTCAATGCCCTTCTGCAGCTGAAAGGAGGACTCAGCAGCATCATAATTATTCCAGCTCTCAGCACAGTTCAAGAGACTAATGAGGAAACTGAGTAGTGGAAAGATGAAACATAAGACAATGCCACAGTTCAAAAACCGTCTGAGAGGCAGAAAATAGGGCAAGAAGCTGTAATTGGTGTCAAATCACAGACAAAAGCGGTGGCTGTCTGTAAAACTGCCGTCTTTGTCTCATGGACCTGTAATAAAGCTTTTGTTAGTGGCACATTTTGCAACAAGGCAAACTCCAGACAATATAGGAGATGGGAGCTGTGAAGCTGTTCCAGCCATGCTGCCTCCTGTCTGGCACAGCTCAGCACAGCCTCCAGATGCTGAAGGGTTTGATGGCATCACACAGCAGCTGCTGGACCTTGGGTTTTTTCATGTCAGGTGCCCAGTGTTCTGTGCTGCTGAGACCTCAGAAAGGCCCTTGCCAGGACATCTGGACACACAGACCTGTTTAACAAATGTGTGACCAGACGTGGCTCCAAAATTCTTGGCAAGGCCCTGGCTTCTGCTGAAATCACGGTTATTTCAGTCATCCAGCATTTTATGTGTTTTCTCTCTTTCTGACCCTTCAGACCGATTGACATTTTCAATGTATGTGTTTATCAATTTTTTCTTAATGTGGAGTGCCTGGTTGTAGGCAGGTATTGGTGTAATGTTGTGGCAGATAAAAAGAAAAAAAGTCATTAAATGGAAGATGATTTCTATGAAAAAAATATATTTCCTGGAGAGGATACTTTACACTTTTCCAATAGGCTTTTCAAGAGAAATTATTACATATTAGCAAAGAAGGTTCTGCCTAGCTTTCACTGGAAAAGCGGGGAGAGAGAGGCAGGAGAGCATTTCTGTTTGGGCACCTTCTGTTTTGTTGTTAGGCAAGGCAACAGATCTGTTTGGGACTTTTGTTATTTATTTTTGAATTTTTGTTTTCAGGTTGAACGCAAGAGGCAGTAGGAGAGGCAGGTACTTATTTAAGGTGAAAACCAGGCTACTGCCACGTATCTATTTAGAAACACAATGCTATCTGTTCGCTGCAGCTACAGTGCATTTTTCAATGGATTGTCTAGCCAACATCCCAGCAGTGAGCAAACGACAGCAGTTTCATTTCGTGTGGCAATCGAAACCATTCAGTTTCAAAGAGCGATTGAAGTTTAATAAAGCGTTTCATTGCTAACCACCAAACGGTGTCAGATTTCCACTGGCAGGTTTAGGCAAAGAAACCTCCTGCTTTTTTTTTTTTTTTTTTTTTTTTCAGGACCAACTGAATCAGGGATGTGTCATCAAGAACCAGCCCTTTTTGTTTTAGCTTTACAACCGCTCCACGACTGGTTGGGAATGGCAGGCTGTGTGCTGGGGAAATGAGTGTTTATTCAAATTCTGCATGTCCTGGAAGCATCAGGTCAGGCTTCCTGGGGCACTGCCGTAAAATGAACATTTTTTTGGTGAGGGATTGTTGGAAATTAGTTGTGCACAACTCCAGAAAAGCCAAAGCTGTGGAAGGTGACAATATGCATAGAGCTGAATGCCATGTGGTGGATTTGATCCACTGCTAGAGCAGATCTTTGATGGAAAGCACTGGCTATGCCCCATTCTCAGCCAGACAGGCTTTAAGATGGTTTCAGGCAGTGAAAGCAGGACAAACTTGGAGTCTAATCCACACTTTAAACCCACTCATTGCTGCTCCATGTGAAACTGGCAGTGGGGCATGTGCCACAGTTCCTCTGCCTGGGCTCTTTGCAGCTCACAGACTGGAGCCTTTTCTCATTAACTCACCTCAGCATTGCAAATCAAGCTTCCAGGGCTGGGAGGACAGGCCCTCAAACTTGGGCTCACATGAGATACTGAAAACTTTATTTTATTTCAGTTTATGTGCCCCGAGTCCTCAGCAAAGGGACAAAGCTGTGTTTAGTGTATGGAGCTGTTTACAAACAGTTTGAGCAAAGCTTTACCAGCTGGGCTTGCAAAGCACAAAGGCTCAGTTCTGCGTTGATGGAAAAGGAGAAAAAAAACCCAAAATCACTCTTGTCCCCACCAAAACAAGTCCTCGCCAGAAGCTAATTCAGAGGCCGGGAGAACTAAGGTCCACTTCAAAGTTAATTCTGGGGTTACCCAGTGTGTAAATCTTATGAAATATACTGGAAAAAAATCAAGATATGAGTCATTCACACCAATCCATCAAGACATTGTGGGAATCTACTGCTATTGCCCTTTGGGCTAAATGACTTTCCAAAGAAATTCCATTGAAAGCGAGTCACAGGGGACCACTTTGGTCTTCTATGTTTAGTTCTTCTTTCCTTTTATTTATTTCCTTCTTTCTTTCCTTGATTTTCTTCCATGCTTGTGCTCTTGATTTGCCTTTCTTTCTCGCTGTCCTGCTTTTTTTGGTTGTTTTTTCTCCCTTTTATTCATTCTTTCTCTCTCTTCCTCTGTTAATTCTCTATTCTTTCCTTGCCCCCCTTCCTTGAACCCCAGTGCAATGGGAACAAAGGATCGAATCAAGGTTTGGACGTGGATCTGAGGGTCTGGTGTGACTTGGAGGGGGAGCTGTGGCAAATACACTCAGTGCAGAAATGCACAGTGAATGGCAGTGATGGACCCAGGCAGATTTCAACATGCCATGCACCAGGCTAAAGAATGGCAGTGAAGTGACAATTTCAGCATTATTCTCCTACCTTATTATGTGTTACTGGAGCCAATTGACTGAGAGTTTGTTGTCACAAAATCAAGCTGTAAATGCAACTGATCATTTTCCCAGTCTCCCATCTCTGCCACCAGTTCTACGCCACACACTCTTATTTTCCATCCCTCCAGTCTTTCTGTGTTTCTTCACCCTGAAGAAATGCATTTTAAGGACATCAAAGCAATGAAATCTGATAAAAGTGCACTGTGAGGTGTCTTCAGCTTTTATGAGGACTGACAGAAAAATATTGATGGAAACTCTCTGAGAGGAAAATTTTAACTTTCAAATCTTATTTCTGGTCTCCAGACAGCATGCTTACTTTCCACAGAAAATTTAGTAGTTTTTTCCTGGGAATTTAATGCTTTTAGAACAGAAGACAGTTCCCATGACAGCTGAATAGGAGCCATTTTATGTTTCTTTCCCTCTACCAAAAAAGCATGAAAGCAGTGTTTTCTGGATTTCATGGCCTAGAATTGGATCTAGACTCCACTGAAAATGGGAATGTCAAGGAAACTCAAATTCTTGTGAATGTTTTTGTAGGCACATTTCAGAAGAAGATTTTTCATTTATTGGATTTTTGAGAACTCAGTCAAAAAAGCAACAACAGAAAATCCAACCCCCACATATTTTTATTAAGATTTTTCCAACAACTTTGATATTATGCAATTGGGAATTTTTTTTTGCAAAATGAAACATGGAGCATCAGACATCTCAATTTTTCTGGTAACCCTTATCTCTGAGGTGAAGAAAAATATTGATATACCTGTGGGCATGTTATATTTAATATTTGATTTGCAGAGAAGTGAAGGCTGGAATCCCACTGGTTGTGCTTTGCACTCTGAAACCCAACAGGATGAAAAGTCAATTAGTTTTCCACTCTTGTAAACAAACAGCTCTTGCATCACCAGCTTTGTGTACTAATTTACATTTGTGCTGCATGTAGCTGGAGATTACTACACATTAGGGCTAAATTAATTACTGACTGTAATTAATTTGTCTGGGAGTTAAGGCCCTCCCTCCTGGCACTGGGAGTGACTCCCCCTTCAAGTGGAATCTGTGCTGGAAGCCTTGGTCCTCTTTGTCACGTCAGCTGCTGCAACAAACCAGCAGTGCCTCTTTTCCAACCCCTTGTAGCTCCTTGCACTCCCCTGCACCACAAAGACACCAAATCTCCTTAGGGTGTGGTTGAATCCTACTAGAACTCTTGAATAATGCCACTGAGAAAGGTTTGGAGATTTTTTTCTCCTCTCTCCAGAAATCAGGAACCTCCTTTGCCTTCCCTCTTCTTTCTTGGCCAACTGGCAAAGTTTTAGAGGGGGAGTTTTCCAGAGGAGTTTCAGCATGATCTATGATGACTTTTGTGCCTCTCACTTTTGGAACAGAGACCCTACAAGGGCTTTTGTCGGACAGCCTCTCTCCAAGCACTGCCCAAAGGCTCTGGTTTAAAGGGAACTCCACCGCCAGCTCGTGGTTGGTCTGCACATACAAAGACAGGTTCTGTGGTCATGTTCCAGTCACTTCCAAAGCCTCTGCCTCTTCAAAGACAGTAGGCACCATCCTCACAGGTTTATTATGAGACTCAGACAGCCAGACTTGCATTATAAATATAGTGATGTGACACTGCCCTGGAAGGGGTCAGCCTGGCTGGGCGGCAATCCCAGGTGAGGCAGNATGTAAGCATGCAAAGCACTGTTGATGTTCAGCTCACACCAATGCCAACAAACCGCTGTCAGTGAAACGTTTTGTCACTGCTGAAGGTAGCAACAACGTGTACTAGGAGATGAGAAAAAAGGTCATGGGCTGCTGAACAGCTTTTTAAGTTGCTCAGTTCAAAAGAGTCGTCTATGAAATTAACATACTTTCCGTTTCTTCAATTTTCAGAAATTAAATTATGCATGCCGGTAGATGGCTGGTTTAAAAATGTTGACTGAAAGAGGACCACGGCCCTCTGCAGAAATTAAATCGCATGAGAGCTAAACTGCAGACCCATTTGCAAGAGACAATTGTCATCCTAGGTCGAGAACACTGGGAGATGAACTTTCTGTGGTTGCAGAGCTTATTGGTAGCAGAATCTGGTTCCCTAAACATTATTATAGATATAAGGCTATCTGAACTATATTTTCTCTTAACCAGACAACAAAAAAAAAATTAAACTGATATTACCTAATATCATCAGTGATTGTTGTCCTTTTTTATCGTTCTTTACCACTAGAAATGTGGTATCTTTTAATAATTTGCATTTTTGTCCACCTGCTGGAAAGACCATGTACCTAACGAGTTTTTGATGTTCCAATAACTAAATGCACCCAGATTTAAGGGTATCTTTGCTAACATCAACTTTCTCTTCTAACAATTGTCCAACAGCATATATTAGGGAAAACTTGATGTGAAACCTCACTTTCACCCCTCTCAGGCCCTTATTTGCAACACACAACCAGTGCTACTTCTGCCAGATTTGTTTTTTCTTCAAGCTCTTAGGGCTGAAAGCTTGTTTGATTCCTAATAATCTGAAAAAAGGTAGGCATGATGATACAAAAAATTTGTATGCTGCAACCCCAAATGAGAGTTACAGGCAATATCTGCTCAATTGCTTCTCATTTTATATGACAGGTAGTCCAGGACTCCTTATTGTCATGGTCTTCTGTGGTCACTTAAAAAGGGGGCTCATAATTGGAGTTTATCTTTGCTATTACACCCTGCTTTGTGACAGAAGAATTAACAGCTCGGCATTTGAGCTTCACCCATTTACAAACGAACACATGAGTTTATACTGTTAAGACAACAGCTTTTTTTTTTTTTAATCTTTTATAAGCATTACCCAGGTATTCCCAGCATGGTGGAAAACACTGGCATCCAGTGAGAGAAATTTCAGGGAGGGATAGGAGAAACTCACAGAAGACGGCACATGGCTGGTTTGTAAATGTGGTCCCTGAGATGTGAAATTCAGTTTAGGCAGCTCCTAATCCACTAACCCTGACGCACTGAAAGAGCAGGACAGCTGTACGATTTTGCAGTGCTTGTCCTGGCTCTGACAGCCTTTGTTCACACATTTTCTGGTAGCCAGTGAAGGAGGCAGAGTTTCATTTATCCCCTTCCAACTACTCCCCTGTGTAATTACCCTGCTGAAGCCACTTTTCCTTGGGATCTGGGTTTGCACTTCTGATTCTGAAGAAGTTAAAACTTATGGTATTACCAGAAAAACCCACTGCAGTAACAGAATCTCTTCTTCCTTCTGAAGTTATGTGCCAGGAGTGAGATTCTTCTTTTTGAGTCATAGCCACTGAATCTATTTTGAGTCAAGAGTGTTACTACACGAGGTTTTGCAAGTGGCTGAGAGCAGGATGCAGCACAATGAGCACAGTGAGCCAGGTCCTGTCTATTAGCACAGAGAGCACAAGGAAAACATTGACTGCGTTGCGTTATCTTAAATCAACATGAGGCTGTGGCTAATTGTTTTGAGATATTAGTTCCGTGGTGTCACACAGTAGAAGTTAATGATTCCCATGAGCACAGCACCTTGTAACTATTGAAAGAGCTGGAGACATGACAGGTGACACACTGTCCTTTGCTGCACTAGGTGTGGAAATAACTACTTGCCACGCAGAGGACAAACCAGAAATTGTGCAAGAGCAATTAACTAAATCTTGCCTTCAGAAGAACCTGTGGACACACCTTGCTCTCTGTAACAAGATCAAAGAGCTCCAGAAATGTGTTTGCCAGGGCCTCTCCAGAGCGTTATCCCCAGATCACCTGGAATGTGAGTGACACGGCAAAGGTGTTGTCTTTGCTGGCATTTCCAAGCTCGCATCTGGGATGTCATGCAACTCACATTTGTGTCTTTAGAGAGATGAATTGGGTGGAATTAGAAAGCAACACGAGCAACTTGTTGCTACTCAGTGGATTCAGGACTAAGGAGAACCACAACACTTTGTGTTATCGGAGCAGTCCTACCTGTTACTTCATTATTCTCTTTACTGCCTCTCAAATTCAGTTTACATTTATTGACCTACCTTTTTTTGGTTGTTGTTTGTTTGTTTGTTTTGAATTACAAAAGCACTTACAGAATCCTTGGCTAGGCAGCATTTCTTTGTGTCTCAAGACATAGCTGCCTTTTCAAAGATTCCCAGCAATTTGCCAAAAAGATGGGTCTGTATTGTGTAGATTTTTATATGTGCTCCAGATGTAAAAGAATCAGCTTCTGATGTGCAGCAGTTACGAAATAAAACACAGATAACTACACCTCTGGTAGAACAATGTGAATAAAATACTACTAAGATTTTACAGGGTTTTACTTAAATATGTGTTTTATTCCTCTGCAGATTTTACCAACATTACACGTTGAAAACACTAAGCACATTATCAAAAGACAGTAAGGATGTTAGTAGCCTTTTCTAATAATTCTAAGGAAAAACAGTTGTAATTGTCATTTTAGGCTCTAGGTGTCCATAATCAACCTCATATGATACACCTGGACAATGATGGCTCTGTTGTGTTGTACCCTTTGGTCACATTTAACAGAGAACTCATGGAGGCAGAGCTGGGGAGGCAAAACAGTGCTACAAGCTCAGGGTTTAATTTGGGGGTCAACTGTAAAACCAAAAATAGAATAGAATAGAATAGAATAGAATAGAATAGAATAGAATAGAATAGAATAGAATAGAATTAAATTTTAAAAAATAATTATTATTAAAAAATTAAGGCAAATGTTGTTAACACTGGATGAGTTTGACTAAGAGTCCTTTAAACTCAGTTACAGATTCCATTCCTTTAAAGTGCCAGCCACAGCTCTCTCTAAATACTTTGGGCCACCCAGGACACTCAACTCCCCATGCATAGGTTAGAATTTCCCCTTCTCATCAGGCACACACAGCTCTGTTTTGTCTTTTGCTGACACAAATTTAAGCCTTTACAGAAAATCTCCTTTCTGCCAAAAAATTTAAAAAAAGGAAAAAAAAAAAACCAACCAAACCAAAAAAGAAGAAGAAGAAGAAGAAAAAAGGAACACTTTAATGTAGCAAAAATGAAACATACCCTACACCCCACAGGCTCATTTCCAAAGCAGATCCTGTTCATCTGCTGAAAACTCACTTCTTTTGCAACCAGGAGTGGTCTATAACATCCTTTCCTTACCTGTCACTTTTATTCTCTTAATTTTCCCTTCACTTGTCCACCGATGCATCCAGGGTGTTCCAGTCCTACTCTTTTCCCTCTTCAACAGGTGTGGAACAGTCTCACCTTGCAAGCTGCTGGTTCCCTTTCCTAATGGGAATCGATGGTGCTGTTGGAAATGCCAGTGGACAGAAAATAATTTGAGTGGTAAAATTCTCTAAATTCTCTACAGTTCTCACTTGCTTTGACAAAAATTTATATGGAAAATGCTATCATCATGTTTCCTCCTCTATCTGTGCTTTTCTCTGGGAGGGATATCTTTACTTTTGCAAAATATTCTTGCATAAATGTCAGCAAATCAGAGATTTATCTATGATCAGTCTGCAATACCCCATTACAGCCCAGTACAAAGTGACATTTAAAGAATTAGTTATTTAAGGAATTAAGCACAGGTGTTAACCTAGATAACTGTCTCATTGTAGTGTAAATTGACCAAAGTTACACCACAATAATCATGATGACCAAAGCAGATCACCTCATTAACTTTAGAAAGGGAAAGTGACACTGACAGAAATCGTGTGACATCAAAACAAATCAACTGACTTCTGATTGTGTGCTGATAAGAAGTGGGACTCAGGATTCTTTAGGTCAGACTTTTAAAGAGAACGGGAATATAAAAGTACCGAATCTCTGCAAATTTTGACAGAAGAGGGGCTTCTGAAACAAACAACAGCTGCTGAATCAGTTATGGCAAAACATAGAAATGGATGAAATGAACTCTCTAAATATCTCTGTTTGAGCCTGCAAACCACTGGTGTAATGATTGGGGACCCACAGGACGGGAATGGTTCCAGTATTCTCTAGGATGAGTGAACATTCTGGACATGAGCAGATCTTGTATGAAACCCTTCTTCAGCACATCATGGATCTCCAGAGCAGGAAAGGTACAGCAAAACTTTGCACTCTTCTAAATTAAAACCTTCATGCCTGCTAATGTCTCATTCAGTGAAGCCTTTACCATGAGGAATTAAAGTGCTCGTGACTGAAACTCACCTACAGTGTCCTAAAAGGGGGAGGGTTTTTGTTGTTGTTTAAAGATGTGCGAGATACGGAACTAAAGGCAACAACAACGACGTTAAACATAGTCTGTAAAAATGTCTTTTAACTGAGCTTTGAGCAAAATTAGGAAGACAACTGTGATCAAGCAGTTATTCTGCCACTCATCTTTGCCATTCGTATTCCTGCCTTCATGGTATTCCATCCTTTGATGTGCGTGCAAACATTTTCCAGCAGATTAGGCAAGATTTGGCTTAAAATCAATGCAATTTAACAGGAGGAGCCAACTGTATTAAGGTGAACCAACACGAGAAGGCTTTGATGAAGTTTAACTATGACGTTAGTAGCTTGAACATTGATCAATCCATCCTGTTTTGGAGGACAATAATAAATAAATAAATAAATAAATAAATAAATAAATAAATAAGAATTTAAAAATCCCCAACCAAAACAAAACAAAAACCTCCATAACAAAACCAACCTAAAACGTAGACTGCTCATGAAAAGCAGCACAAGCAAAATGGAAAAGGTAAAGAACCATCCCTGAGACCAGAGCCAATTTGGGTAATGAGATCAAATTTTGCGGTCCTCGTGCATGGAAGATACTGACCCTATCTTGTCCAAAGCACTACCTACAGGTGCTACTTGTCCTACATTTACTTTAATCTTCACTTTCATTAGTCCAGATCATTAGCAAAAAAAGTAATTTGCTCTTTGATTTTCAAAGAAAATGTCACAGAATTGTTAAAGGAGCAGTCCTTTTTGCAAGCTTATAAGGCTTCCTTGTTTCTTTCCTCTAATTTTCCTCTCAATGCGTTGGGCTTTTCCAATTCCTCCAAGGCTGAGAAACCCACATGGAGTGGTCAGATGCTTATAGTGCAGCAAAGGACACAGCTGTGTCAGTGAAGAGCAAATGGGATGCCTTCAAGAGTGCCAGACAACTGAGATATGTCCATTAATATATATATTTTATAACTGAAGACACAGGCAGGGAAGATGCTCAAAACTCAGTAATTTGCCTCAGGTTTTCTGCTGCCACTAAGAGCAGCATTTCCAAGCATTCCTATGGGCAACATGGCTTTTGCAAGGGCTCAGGACAACAATTACAGCTCTGACAGATTCCTGTCAGGTGTTTAGGAATTCAGGTCAAATGGGATTGTAATTTTTTTCCATGTGTATTTCCTCCAAATCAAATAACATACGCACTGAAGAAACAAGAGAGTGAAAGGAGAGAGAGAAACTAACAAAATATACCACACAAAAAATCCTATTGCTAGGTTATTTCTTAACAGAAATTGTCCATAGCAGCTTAAACACAATTTGTTGTATTTAGCAATTCCAAGTGCTAAGGAATGTGCAGCAGAAGACAGGGTAGCATGGAAAAGAAGTCTAAATCTTGTTCTGTAGCATAGTCCCTAAGTATCCAAGGAATTTCTACCTCAAATATCTGCAATATTGGTCAATATTCAAGTGCCTACTGGATTTCATGATACCTCATCCAGCTCACTGAACTTCCTGATGAAAGGGCTACCTTTCTTTATTTTTTTCTTCAATATGTTTATATTTAACGAAGGCTAAAATTTGAAGCATAAAGTTCCTTGGAGGTTTTTCCACATTTGAAGGTAATCCACATTCCAGAACATCTGCAGTAATAATACCAGGTTACTATGCTAAAAGTCTTAATTTCTGAAAGTCAAATTTATCTGAAACTCGAGTATGTAAAACCATACCTGTTCATTTGGTCAGGGAAAAAGTACGCTTATGTTTAGTTTTATAATCAAAGAATTGCCAAAATACCAGCTCACCTGAGTTCTGACACTGTTCTAGTATCTCACAGAAATGCAACACAAAGATTTATCTTTTCTAGCTGCATGGAAATGCGTGAACGTGTCCTCCACCATGCTCATTGCATCACAGAGTTTCATCCTTTTGTTCCCATCTCAAATCCAAAAATTTTCAGTTGAACTTTATCCTGTGTATCCAGATCAAGGAAGTGATCTGTCCTTGATGTAGCAATTCCAGGTGATGGGGATTTCAGCTGGTTGGGAAAAAAAATCCCTTAGAAGAAAGCTCAGATGAAATATCTGAGTTCAGTTTTCTTCAGCTGAGATTGAGAACTGAAAGTCTCAAATTACTGTATAAAAAGAAATTTCAACCAATCTTGAATACAATTGCGTGGGGATTGGGTGTTAAGCACCTAATCTTTATCTGATAATATTTTTTTTTGCAGAGGAAAACTAATATTAGACATACCCTTAAAGAAAGTTCAAATCTGGGGAAAGGAATTAATGTTTTCCAAAAGTCTTTCCACAAAGATATCAATCCCTGCAAAAACCAAAACTCTGAAGAAAACTTTGTTCTCTGTTAAAAAACCCCTGAAAACTAACCTTTGAGAGGTTGTTTTAGTAGTTAATTATTCTCATTTATAATTTACATTTAAATTTAATTTTTCTGTCGCCAACTGCCAGACAATCATTCCTCTCTTTGCTTCAGAGTGAGGGAACCTCTTCTATCAGCCCCTGCATGTGCTGTTTCAGATTGTAATCAAGTCATATTTAAGATTCTCTTGTTTTAGCAACCACAGTTCTCCAGTCTTTCACCAGAGAAAAATGTAAAAAAAATTCAATTCTCCTCTTTAAAGGAGATTAAATGTGGTTTGGGGTATTTTATTCAAGGAATTATTGAAGAATTCACTGAGGTTGTTTTGGCACCATTTCCCTAATATTTGTAGATAATTATCTTCACTTTTAAACCAAGCACTTCTCTGCATAGAGAATGTAATAATGTAATTCTTAATCTGCACTTAAAATATCTGTTTACACAGTCGCCAGAATGACGGTACCATGCTTAGAAGATGAACTAAACCTTTCATTATCCTTAATAAAATAAGAATTTGTTTAAAGAAGACCTATTGTGGTGTCTTACTGTGCTTTGGAAGGAAACAAAAGAAAAAAAGATAATTTTTTAAAGTAAGTTTGACAGGAAAAACATGTTCAGCAAAAAAATGTCTCATTTAAAGAGCTCAAATTCCGAACAGACTGCTACTAGTATTTGCAGATTTCATTTTCTGGTGTTTCTCATTCTATAAATATCAAAGGTGTCTCCTCTAAGGGCTATTGCAAACTGGTTATAAGAAAAGCTTTGTTCCTTGCTACTCACGAGTTAGGGAAAAAACATTACTATAACATTTAATCAAAGTGCTCCTCATCTGTTTTTCTTTTTAACTCCTGTTTTTCCATTCTGGGATTACAGGGGAGATAAAAAGTAGAATTGCTTCCTGCAGCATCATTTCTATGCTTTCTAGAAATACAGAGCTACACTTGTATAAAACTGGGATAGAAAAGAAACCTTTGGCTTGTGTGTGCAGCTTTGCCTTGCTTGTTAAACTGTCCTTATTTTGATCAATTTTTTCTTGATTTTGCTGTTCTGATTTGCTTCTCCTTCCATCCCACCGTGGGAGGAGGGGTGGGTGGGGTTGGGAGCAACGGAAGGGCTGGTGAGTGGTTGGTTGCTCATGTACGTGATGAGAGAGCTCATGGAGACAGCTTTGCCATCCTCTGACTCTGCAATCAGCCTTGCCATGTTCTGTGAGCCCACACAACAAGTGAAATCCATCAATAACTCAGATTTAACAGCAGAAGCCCCCTCCCTGTGGAATGCCGAGACCCTGCCACGCCAGATTCCTGCCACTCGCCCTCACCTGGGCAAATTGCCCTGAGTGGTTTTAACTCTGCTGTTTGTATAAATCTGGCCAAAACTGCACCACCAAGCAGCGTGGACTGGTTTGATTCATGGCAGGGTAGTCACAAACCCAATCCATCCAGAATCAGAATGTGAACCTCCGTGGAGGGTGCTGTGGTGGGGGCGGAGAGCTTGGTCTGAAACGACGACCAAGGAATTGTGTGTTGCCTGAGGCGCACAGGAAAACTGAGGTGCAAGAGGAATAGCTCTCTGCAGGCTGTAGAAATGTCCAGTGGCAGTGCTACAAGAGCAGCAGTGCACGCCAAGCACATTGCTTTTCTAAGGCATTTTCTGCTCTCTCACATTGCCTCACTGCCTTGTTGAAATTCAGCTCGGCCCTTGGGGCTCGGAAAGAGCTTGCCAAGGGTGAAGCACTCCAAGTGCTGAGAGCACGGCCTCTCACTGTGACAGCGCCCAGAGAAACACCAAGGACCAAAATCCCATTTCCTCCCCTTCTGCAATGCCTGTTACATGCCTTTCCCCCTCACCCCTTCTCTGGCTGCTGGAAGTGATGATGTCCCACAAACCTACCACTGCTTTGCTGAATTTGCAGATTCCTGGGTTTGGCTGTTGTCTTTTTTAATTTTTTTTTCTTTTTCCCCCCCTGTATCATTAGATTTATAGCTTTGGATCATTACTAGAAGCCTTGCAGTGTTTCTGGAGGACTCTGAACACATCTCTGGTGTCCTTCCCCCAGTTCTCTTAAAGGACAGTTCATGATGAGGCCGCAATGCCCTCTGCCTCTGATGGAATCACAAGTTCTGGAAATGCACTTGTCCTTTCCCAGGAGATGATTCAGTACGGCTAATACATCAGATTCTGTCCTTTCTTGCTTTGTGCCTAAAAGACTTTTTTGTTCACCTGCTCAGTGCTGTATTCCTCTATATTCCTCTATAATTTTTCTCCTGGGAGCTAAACCATTCTGACGCCATTCTGATTACCTGTGCCCTGGAAGAATTAATGGGTAGAACAGTAAATAATCATTGGTCAGTGGAAACTCCTAACAGGGAATGAAATAGTTAATGTCTCATGTATTCATGGCAGGGCAAAGAACAAAAAGGACCTAGGGAGTATGGCCAAGTGGCTGGAAGTAGATGGGAGCTTTGCAGGTTTTGAAGTCACTTCAGGTTTTATTTATTCTTTCTAGCCTTTTGTTTTGGTTTTAATTCCTTTTTTTTTTCTTTTTAAAAAGAATTAATTATTTATTCTTTTTATTAAATATACACTAATTTACACATTATATTTACCTATTCATCTTTCTGAATCAAGTTCGAAAAATCTTTTTTCCATCTTGAATGTGACCTTCCTTCCTTCCTTCCTTCCTTCCTTCCTTCCTTCCTTCCTCTTTCTCAACTGCAACAAAACACTTTGGTTTTTTTTCCTTCTTATTCTTTTGCTTTTCATTCTCTTTTTCATTCTTCTTCACTTTTCCCTTTTCTATATTTTGTACATGATAGACCCCCAGAAAGCCCAGAATATTTTACAATGCCTGTAAATTAGTGCATATTTTGTGTTGAAACAGAACAAAGGTGATTAGTATTGATTGTAAACTTCAAAATACTGGTGTTTTTTTTTCCTGTATTTACTTAATGTAACTGATACTCATCTCCAAACAGAAACTGCTGGATGGAGTAGGAATGAGCATGAAGTAAGACACAATTTCTCCCGGCTGCAAACAGACTTTTTGTCAATATATTTAAATTCTGTCCATGCTTGTATTCCTGAGAGCAGACATGAATTTTTTTTTTTTTTTTTTTTTTTTTTTTTTTTTTTTTTGCTTCTAAAGCAAAAAATACTTCCCAAGGTAAATCATGAATGAGAGTGGCTAAATGGGTTCACAGCAAACGAGAAAACATTAAGGATGTGAATAAACAAAGGCTTTATGCCAGGGGAAGCTGGGGAATGGAAGAATCTTCCAGGGTAAAAGCAGCTGTACTGTGGTTTGAGCCTTGATGAACTGCACAGCCTTTTCAGCATCACATCGGTTCTTCCTCTGAAATTCCACTCCTGCTTCCAGGCCATTACAGCTGTGGCAGACCTTAAACCTCCTAAAAAGAAGAAAACCCGGGAAACAGTGAAAAATGAAAACATGCTGCACAGGTTGGCATGGCCCGAATGCACTTGCTGACCTGGAACTGGTGTCAAAGTTGATCCAAATGAAGGTTTTGCTCAGGGTTTCATAACCCACATCCTGAAAACCACACAAACACACTGTAAATTTCGTAGGTCATCTGATGGTATTCAAGAGCTGAGCATCCTCGTGGGACCCTAACACAACCCACCCCCAAACACTGGGCTGAAAAAGGTTAGCTTGTAGCCTGCAGAAACGAAATGCTAAGCACCTGACTTGAAACTGCGTGCTATGTCAGTAACAGGGTTAAGAAGGGAACACAGTTTATCCAAATTCCAGCTGCCAAGAAAAAGAAATGCCTCTAAAAGAGGCATAATATATAGGGCAGGCCTGCGCTGAAGACTGGTGATCCCTCAAACAAGCTCGGTGATAATGACACCTGAAAAAACCTCCAGCTGTGTGCATGGAGCGTGCTGAGGGCTGAAAAATCTCCGTGAGAGGCCAGATAAAGCATTTCACAGAACACTTGATATTCCCTGAACCAGGCTGTTAGCAAGACCCCTGCTTAAAATTATGAGGGTTCCTAAACTACTCAAGATCTGTTTGCCCTGGGGAGGTTTCATTTTAGGTGAAAAGAAATACAGATATCCTCAGCAATCCTCAGTAATCTTTTTGGGGTTTCTAAGCCTCCTGCATAGCTTTTTTTTTTCTGTGTTAAAAAAGAAAAAAAAAAAAAAGAGTTTGTGCAAAAACCGACCAAGAGATACAGCTCAGCTGATGGGCATCTTTGAGATCCTACAAGGAGCAGCAGTGGCAAAATTCCTACAGCTGCAAGGGACCACTGTGTGTGTTTTACTCTGGATCATGATAAACTGGTTTTAGTCTGGAGTGCTGGAGAAGTTTCATGTGCCAGCTTGGCCTAAGGGCTGTGGTGGTTGAAAGAGGGGAAGAAGAAGAAAAAAATCTACTGTATAAAGAGGCCCACTGCAGGTTTGGAGCTTGGAAAGTTTTTCATTTAGGAGTTTGTGTTCTGCACAGAACCTAGGGGCAAAAAAATGAGTCTGTCTTAAAGACTTCTTTCCATCTTCAGAAGTCTGGGTACATCCAGCTTGAAAGTGACACAGGAGTTCAGATTAACCTGGGTGCATTAGAATTCACCGAGAACAAAGGGCATGCTCTGAATCCTGAGCTCTGTTTTAACACTGCTAATTTATTCTGAATTCTTGTTGGGCTGAGGCTATGAAGAAGTTTACAAATAGACATTATCATTCCCCCAAAAGTTTTAAAAAAAAAAAATTAAAAGTGTGCATTTATGTACATATATATGCATTTATATTTAGTAATACATCTATCTATACTTACATTCTTGAGTCTTCCTGTTCTTGACCCATTGTTTGTTCTTCATCCTTAAAACCATCTTCTGGGAAGGTACAAAAGAAATTTTTGGGGTGAAAAATTATAGATAGCTTTACCAATATATTTGTATCCTGAAAAAAATTCCATGCCTTCCAAGGTTTTGCAGATGAACACAGAGAATTTACACCTCGTGCTTTGAGGTTGAAGCTGCTTTGACTGAATTTTTCACACTTTGTACACAGAAAGCATATACAATTTTATCCAATAAATTATTTGGCTTTAAAAGTATTCCAAAAGATATCCTTGTCATACCACAATATACTTTGGGAGGACAATAAAGTGCCCTACCATGGTTTTTTTAAATTAGCAAGATCTAACAGCATTGCAAAAGTTGTATATTACAGTGTTTCTATGCACAAAGGAACAATTGGGTCCTATTTAGCTAAGCCAATACCAATATTTTCAATTAAATAGATTCCCATGTCTCTTCTCTTTATATATATATATATTTATGTATATATATATTTATGTATATAAATATATATATATTTATTTATATATTTATATACATAAATATATATGCACACACATAAGTATACATACATATATATATATATGCATATACACATTTTAAAAAAACCAAAACACCCAATGGAATAAAATACAGTCCAAAACAAGTAGTTATTTTTTGTAACTATTTAGATTCACCACAGTATGGTGGAGAAGGCTGCACCACTTTTATTTTGGTTGCAGCTGAAAAAGCCAAGAACTGTGGCGCTGGCAAGAAAATGGCTGCCCAGATCCCTGTAGGAACCACTTAACTCGGGGCTCACCATCACTTGGAAGGCAAAATTAAGTTGACTTTTCCTTCCTTCGCATGGATTCTGCCTTGCCTGTTCTTGCCAGGGGTGCAGCAAGGCTCCACTCATCTTGGCTCCTGTTCTGCACTGTTGCACTTACCCAACAAAGGCATCACAGCCATTATATTGGCTGAATCACTGCCTGGCTGGATGTTGGCATGGACGTGTCTCCTTGAGCAGGTGCTGACAGACCTGAACCCATTCTGCCTGCCTTCCTCGTGGCCTGGGTGAAAGCCAGGTCCAGTCTAGAAACTATTTTATAGCACCATTAAAAAAAAAAGAAAAATTATTTCTTTCTATAGACAATAGAAACTGCCTGCAGGTTTTGGCAGGGAAAGTTATCAAAAGGTCAAAACATCCTCTAGACAGTGGACAAAAGCAGTTGTCACACAGATGGGATGTCTTCTGAGCTTAAACTAAGATGGGACAGAGGTGCTTCCAATGCCAGGAATTCCTGACACCCTTTCCAGAGCTCCTGCATTTTCTCTCAGCTTGTGTGTCACACAAACTATACCAAAAATATCATTAGTTCAGGCTTTCTTCAAAGCCGTGTGGCCCCCAAAAGTACACCACAAGCTGCTGGGGCTTTGTGGTTTTGAATTCCCAGGAGACACTTGTCACCTCCCGCTGTCACAGCCTGTCACATTTCTCAGCTCTGCCCGGTGGAGGCATTCTTGGGAAGGGTCTTTTGTTTTGCAGGTGGCACACAGGCTGTCACAAAAGCGAACTCAGATGTTTTCAGCCTGTAGGTGTAAAGAGAAGCCACTGAATGGGTTTGCAATGGACCATAGGAGAGTCCTTGGCTGTCCCCTGAGCACACTGGGGTGTGGTGAGGGGAGGCAAAGGCACCTACTTGTCAAACACAGTGACAGTCCTGCCTTTTGTGCTATTTACTTGCTGCCCCTCATAATTTTTTTATTTGTTTCCTCTCTGTCCCACTGGAAACTGGTAGAAAATACAAACCAGAAGGAAGAGAATCCTGTGCCCTTATTTGACCACCCATAGCATGCATTCAGTTTTGAAATAAATGAATGGTTTTTAAGAGGTCCAAAAGAAAGTGGGAAAGCCAATGGTTTTGAAACGGCTTGAGATGAAGGTGGCAGTTTCTCTCTGGCTCCAGGAATTAAACTTTTTAAAAACACTTTAAAATATTATCCACTTTAACTTCAATATCTCTCAGGTGTCTTGGGTTATGGCCCTTCTACAAGCTTGTACACTGAGCATTTTCATATAGGACACCTGTGCAGTGGAAATTGCACATCTCAGGTATATTTAAACCTACTGGCCTATTCCTGCCACACAATGCCTGCTCATGCTTACAGGGGGAAAACCCCTAAATCTTGTATTTTGTGTGAAACTCAAGCATTATGGTGAGGTATATTTTATTTAAAGGAGTATGGGTTAATTCACATATGCATGGGATGAAATTTAGATCTTTTTTGTCAACACTTCATCGCAGGAGGTAAGGGAAGAGTGCTAGAGGCACCAAGCTTTTTCCTATCCCAAAACAAGACAGGTGTTTTGCTGTACACCACAGGATAAAGTTTTCCTCTCTGCCTTGACTCTGTTTTGGTCCAGCAGCAGCTCATCTGGAGATGATTCTGCAGCACATATTTCCCAGAGGAGAGAGTGGTGCATTATTAGAGATGAGCACATGCAGACGCTCTGCCTTGCACCAGAGAAGTGTCACAGGAAATTCACAGGGCCAAGAACTCCACGTTGAGCCAGTTCAGGTCTGTGCTGGAGCTGGGTTGTGTGGTCAGCTTGGAGATTTTCACAAACTGTGAAAAACTGCTGCCTTCCCTTTTTTTTTCCAAACTCAGGGTGGGCTCTCCCTGTGTGGAAGTGCAGGCTGGAAAAGAGGAGGGGGGAATGCACCACCACAGGAAGGCAGAGGATGTTGGCCAGTGCTGTTTCTAAAGCAGACTCCTTTTCCACTCCACAGACCCCTGCTTTGATGGATTCCAAGATTTGACCCTGACTGGGCTCTTCTTGTGTTCTGCATTTACAGAAATAGGAAAACTTCAACAGGAGGAGCAGCAAGACCTGGGGCCTCAGGCAAACCCATTATGTTGATAACCAAGATATTTTTTTTTTTTTTTTTTGTGCTGCTTTAATTCATGTATTCAAACATACTTGTAGATAAATTCTCTCAGACACATGGTCAATATATAGTTATTTATCTCTGTGGGTCACTGTGACTAGGAAAGTGACTTTCATACATCTCCCTTGATTAAAACCAGACAATTTTTGGCTTGACTACACTGAAAAATAGAAAAACACAATGAAATATGAAATATTTTTAGAAAAAAGAACCATTTCTAAATTATTAATTTTTCATCTTTTCACGTGTACACTAGAAAGCAAAGAAAGACTGAGGATTGTCAAAGTTCTTAATTTGAAGTCTTAAAGGGACTATCACAAATGCTCAGTTTGAGATACTGGACAGTTTTTCCTGCACAAGTTGTCTCCAGCCTTCCATAAAAAAAAAAAAAAAAGTGGATGTTCATGAGCTTCCCTTCTCTGGAAAGCTATTCCAATATATGTTGAAATAATGTTTAATCTTTTTTTTTTCCCCTTAAATTGTGTTTTCACTGCCTATTTATTATTCACTTCCATGTTTTTAACAATCTCACAGGAAGATAAATTCTCACGAATTGTCAGAGATTCAGCTGTCAGAGATTTAAGAGGCTGTAGCTGCCTTTTTTATGCTGAAGACACGCGAGAAATCACCCAGGTTTTTTAGGATGTCAGTCAGGCAAATCATCCTGTTTTGACTGTGGCAGCCTATTTTCATGACAGGACTCAGGAGGAGCTCTCTGGTGCCAGGCACATTGTTTGATGTGCACAACGTCCCGTGGTTTGTACGGTTTGAATATTTTGATTATGAGTCCCCAGGCAGGGCGCCAGCGGCACAAGTGATGCTTGGATGGGTCTGGGCCATTCCTTGTGCTCCTGCATTCTCCTGGGTCCATGCAGTGTCACAAAAATAAAATCTCAATAAAGTTACAACTCCAAGATAAAGAGCAAGCTCTCTAAATGTGTAAACATTTTTTTTTTTTTTTTTTTTTTTTGCATAAATGTCCTTTTGCCACTATATTCTTTAGGTTTTGGAATGGTTGCAGCACACTGAGTTGGTTTTCTCACTGGACAACTTCTTAAAAGCTCTGTGTGGGGCAGTGCCAGGACCTCAGAGAGCACTGATGGAAGCAGGAGGAGACTCTGTGCCCTGTTTTCACGTGTATTTAGAAAAGACCTTGTTTTTCCCAGGGGCAGCCAGACATGATGAAAGTGAACTTCCTGCAATGATTTACAGTGATATCACTGAACACTTCACATTATAATAAAATAGCCTGTGTAAACATGATTAAACCATCCCATATCACATGTTGTCACTGATTAGCATACTTGGGTGATTCGGTTACTGTAAAATTTTGGCTGTTATTGTCGATTATTTTAAAAGATGCTAATATATAAGGATAACTGCAGAGCTGTGCTTCCTTCACAGCTATTCCAGGATCCTACCTCAGTACCTCATTTCAACAAAAGCCTTGTGGTTCATGTTTCACCAATAGCTGCAGATTATTGTGTCTTAGGATCAGCTTCAAAGACATGTCCTTAGAAATAATCTATCCTGGAAGTCTACAGTGTCCCTTACCTCACAATAAAACAGGATATTTTTTAAAAAAGACCAAACCCTCTTTTAAAAAACAATACATGGGATGGTTTTTGTCTTGTGTGGAGGGAGCCCCACTCTGCTCTGGCACGGGGTGGCCGCTGCTTGCACAGGTTGCTCCTCTTCAGGTCAGAAATGTGTCAGAGGGATCTGCCTTTCCCACCAGCGGGTGAAACTCTTAGTCACCACCCCAAACAAAAGCAGAGGCAGCACTCTGACATTTTTGAAGAGAGAACAGCAGGGTTAATCTTCAGACTGGCGATGAATCCTTCTCACCAAGGTGTTCATTTTGTTTGGGTTCTGCACTCCGGTCCGCTGTCGTTGCCTCACCTTCTTTCTTGCTCACTCTTAAGGAGAGACAGTGTGCACTGTTATGTTCAGATAAATCAAACCAGCACGAGAAGGAACACTCCACAGGATTAGCCTTGGGAAAGAATGACTAAAGCTTGGCTTTTCTCCAAAAGCTTGAAGTGCTCTCACTGCCTCGGAGATACTGGCTCATACCTGTAACATGCCTGCAGCACAGGCTGCCTAACTGTCTGTTTCTGAGCTGTAAAATGCCACACAGTGGGCATTTAACCCATTGTGGATTAAATTAAGGCTTTGCAGGGTCTGTCAGAAATGGTACATTTTCATATAATACAGATAAATATGTACACACACACAGAAGAGAGGGACTAAGGTGTTAGGAATGTTTCTATCACCTCAGGTAGCCTGTGTAGAGGGGGCCAGCATGTTCATCAGTCAGGGCTGGGGGATGTCAGAGGGGCCTGGATGGCATTTTGTGTCTAACCTCACTGATTTGTGCTGTGGCCTCTCCAAAAGGAGGAGATGCCGTGCGTGCACGTGCTGTGACAGCACCAACACAGCTGATAGGAATTCAGACCATCAACAGATATTGAGTAGCAGGGTTCAAGTGAAGTCACTGATCTTTTAAGGATTCTTTCTTGTAAACCCAGTTGCATCTGTCCCTTTTTGTCCAAGCAGATTCTGAATCGAAGAGCCAGGTCCATGAACGCTTTTCCCTTTTTCCTTCCCTTCTCCTCTGAATACTCCTTCCACACAGACTGCTGCACTTGGAGCATGCCTGTGATGCTTTCCATGCAAAGTTTAATCCCTTTTTTTGACTGTGATCAGGAGCTGTCATCAAAACCATTTCTCCTTCTTTCATGCTGGATTGAGGGTGATGTTTACCGCTCTGAATTCGAGCTCAGACAGTGATGCACCAGAGAAAGCTTTGCTAGGTGAGAAATCCAGCTCATGTGGTCAGGGCTGTCAACTCAGAGAGCAGCAGCTGCCTTCATTTAGGCTGTGGAAAAACTGCCCTTCCAGGTTTTTCTCCGTGTCTGGGGACAGGAAAACGCCTTAAGCTAAAGAATGGATAAATCAGGTGTTCACAGCAAGACTTAAAAGCAGTCTGAGGTCCTATGAGAGGGAGAAGGCAGGTAGGCTTAAGAGGAATGTAAAATGTAAACATAAACACAAAATGCAGCAGAGAAAAAAAATTTTAATAACTCAGGACTCAGTTTAAAAAAAGAAAAAGAGTGTATCCACACAGGACACAGAAATTTGCCACAGAAACCATCTTCAGGTATCCTCATCTCAGAAGGATATCTGAACCCAAAAAGAGACTATAAACAGGAAACAGGAACAACAAAAAGTGTGTAGATGTTGTGTCAGTTTACCCCATCTCATATTTCTTCTACTGGTGAAATGTGCAACTACATTGAGCAACCTTCTAAAGCCATGCATCTTGATAAATTTGTTCTGCATTATGCAGTAAATTCACAAAGCAGAAGCTCTAGGGCTTATGGCCCTGCTACTGGCCTGGGGCAAGGAGATTGTGCATCTCATGAAGAAGACGGAATTTCCTGGAAAAAGCATGCTAGAGTGGCAGGAAGGAGAGAAAACAGGGGGTCTTATGGCCTTTTTTTTTTTTTTTTTAATTTTTGTC
>VZTH01001485.1:331-23860 GCA_013397815.1 Aleadryas rufinucha
CCCCTGGAAAGGAACTTGTACTGAGACCCTGGGCAGGGAACCCCCGCAGAGATCCCGGGGAGAGACCCCAGAGAGAGATCTCTGGCCAGAAACTCCCCAGAGACCCGTGAAGAGAGACACCAGAGGGAGATTTCAGACAAGGACCTTGGGCAGAGACCCCGGCTGGAGACCCCTCCCTGCAAGCCAGAGACCCCTTCCCAGACTCCCCAGACCCCTTCCCAGCCCCAGGGCATCTCCTGCGCAGCTGGAGGGTCTCCCCGGTGGGCAGGTGGCTGTTTCTCTTTGAGGCACGGGTGTTTATCCTTTTAACTGCCCTCGCTGCCCTATGGGGGAAATTCAACGTGCAATAAACCGATGGAGGGGACATTCGGGGCCTGCCAGCAACAGCAGAAACTGAGATGAACAAGTGGAAGGTGTCCCTGCCCACAGCAGGGGCTGCAATGAGATGGGTTTAAGGTCCCTTCCAACCTAACCCATTCCATGATTCTGCTGCTAATGCTCTGTCATCTTCCCCCCTGCCAAACACTGCTGAGAAAAAAGAGGAGCTGGGTGATCTGAAGGGGTTAACAAAGACATCACCTAAAAAACCCTCGAGCAGAACTATTTTGCAACACCTACTTCAAAAATTCCATTACCTCTGTTTAAACACCTGAAATACCACAGAAGGAAATTATCACAACTGACACTCCAGATAACATTTCCATCATTGCTTTATTGATTATGAACCCAAGAGGAAAAAAATAGTTTAATTCACCAATATTTTTACTCCCCTTACATTGTTCACAGCAATGATTTCACTGATTGGAGGCCACAGAGTTCAGTATTTCTGTACATAACCTTAGATTTCATCTGCACTTTTGTGCTGCAAAGGCTTCTTTGAGATTAAGCACCAAGATGTGCTGGGAACACAGAGAACAAGCAGTGGTTGGGACATCAGGAAAAGTTTTCTGGGAAAAGAGAGAGTGTTTCTAGTGAAAGACGAGGCATCCTGGGATAAAAGCACTCTGCAGGTGGTTAGAGACTGTGGTCACCTGTGGTCACCTGTCCCAAGGGTGCTGTCAGAACCCAGGTTTTTAAGCAGAGCGGTTAATTCCTTCAAAATAAAGACTTCAGTGATCCCATGGGCTCAGGCCACACCTCTGCCTGGGGTTCCCGTTTGAGTCCTGACTCAGCAGAGGTGAGCAGCAGCTCTAGTGTTTCTTTTTCCAAGGAGGATGTGTAGCAAGCAGGCCAGGAGTGGGCTTTGGAGACAGAGGCTTGCATTCACAGCTGTGATTTATGGCTGCACAACGCCAGCCTGGTGACAGCAGCTCTGCCAGGCACAGCATGCAGCTGTGCCATCCAGCTGTGCTCCCGCAGGATAAGGCAGGAAGGCTGTTTCCACTGGAGTATCCCCCTCTCCACTCCCAGGGAGAGAGCTGGTGAGCAGGGGAGGGAAACAGGCCGAGCTGTAACAGATGAAGGAATTTTAAGGCTCCTGGCTTCAGCCCTGTAGCAGATTCCTGGCCACAATCATCCTCATGACCTCGTTGGTACCTGCAGCAGGACGGGAGTGCAAAGGAAACACAGTTAACACGTGGTCCAATATCTTCTCCCTCAAAATGCCAAGAGAATTCTTCCCTGATCTGCAGTTTACAGCACAGAGAAGCTCTTCCCACCAGCTGAGGTGGGATTCAGGAGGTGCTGGGCCAAAACCCAACTGCCAAGGGCCAGCACATTGCTTGGGAAAGTTGGTGCTGCTTTTTATTTGGGCATTGGGAGGATGCAGGACCAGGCACTGAGCAGAACTGGATTTGTAGCAACATCTGAGCTCTCTGCTTTACATTTAACACATACACCACACAGGCTGCAAACACACTCAGTATTGGAAAGAGCACGTCCCTTATCAGGTACCCTGGTTGTAAGGGGTATCCCTTGGTGAGGGGATTTCAAAGCAGGGAGAACAAAATATTTAGGAAGCCAAACTGAGGTTATAAAAGGCCAGATACTGTTAGAGACACGATGTCAAAGAGCACAAACAGACCAAAATCACAGGAGAGGAATTGTTAAGGAGAATCATCACGTGACCAGGAGTAACAGGATGAAACTGGACAGAGGCACTGCTAACACGACAACTAAATATCTCCCTCTGCTGTAAGACTCTTAAAATAGCCAGTAACTGCTCCCACACACTCAGAGCTCCCAGCCAGGGCACTCAAACACAGGACACCTCATGCTCACAGCAGAGCAGGGCTCTGAAACCCAAGAATCAGAGTCATGTGGGAAGGTGGGGGCCTCCAGGGGACTTTCTCTCCCAACCCCACTGCCAAGTTCACTTGTAATCAGGGTGTCTTTTACCTTCCAGGATCTGGTGGACTCTGATGTCTCGCACAAACTGCTGCACCGCGTAATCCTTCAAGTAGCCGTAGCCCCCGTGCATCTGCAGAGCCTGGTTGCAGATCTAAGAGGATAACACCGCTGTGAGGTGACTCGGGAAGGACACGTCAGTGCCAGAAGCTCGGTAAGGACCCAGGAACCTGGGCTCACTTTTTTTCCCTGGTCACCTAATCTCAGCTCTTAAAAGCATGGTGTGACTCTCAGTCCCCATCAGTGCTGCTCTCCGTGGTACCATGTCACCTGTTTCACATGAAGGGTGTGTTCATGTGAACAGGAATGCACAGAAGTACCCAGGAATGCACAGAAGTACCCAGGAATGGGTACAGAGATACCCAGGGATGGGTATTTTTAGGGAATAAGGCAGTTTTTGCTGCATTTCTGTGGTTTGTGGATGCAAACCCAAACCACCTGATTGCCACCTGGCCAGCAGGATGCTGGTTTCCATGGAAGCATGACTCTGTGTGTCCTATCCCTCAGTTTGGGATAGAAAACATAAAAATGGCAAAAATGCAGAGTGCTGAGCATATAAAACAGCTTCTAAATGACATTGGGCTAGGAAGTGTCAAGTGTTCTTTTTCTTCTTTCTTGCTTTCTCTTTACAGGGACATTTTGTTAAGGTAACAAAATAAGATATTTTTCAAAGTGATAAGATCATTTTCAAAGTGATAAGGTAATTTTTCAGTGGTCTAGCAAACACCACTTGCTACCTAGGAACGATCACCCTGCAACATGCAAGTTATCCTTGGAAAATAAAAATGCCCTGCTCCCTGTCCTGTCTCCCTTTTGGCCCCCTAGGAAGTGGTGTGGAAAGCACTGTGGAAAGATTAATCCTGCAGCCTCCACATGTCTTGTAAAACATCCTGTCCTCTAATCAGGCTCGTGGCTCTGGGCTTGGCTTTGGGTCGCTACAGCATCTAACTTCTCCCTGACACCCTGGGCACTAAGGGGGGGTCTCCAAGCTTCCAGTCAGGATCCCAAGCGGTGTTTGAGTGACCTACCCCGAAGCACTCGTCGGTGGCAAAGAGCTTGGCCATGGAGCAGAGCACGGCCGCGTCCTCCCGGCCGTCCTGCAGCGCCCGCGCCGCGTTGCGCACCATGAGCCGCGCTGCCACCAGCCGTGTGGCCATCTCTGCCAGCCTGAACTGCAGGTACTGCCAGAGCCAGAGCAAAGGTTGGGTCAGCACCCTCACAGGGGTCTGAGCCACAGCCCCAGCCCCTCCAGGCAGGGTTCAGGCCTGACACGCTTCCTTACGCAGGAAGAGCGTGTTCCCGACTTCTCCAGGGAAGGCCCTGTGAAGCGAGGGATGGCCCTCCCAGGATGGGGAAGAGCTCAGCTCTGGAGGGCAGAGCTGCTGCAGGGGTTACCTGGTTGTTGGCGAGGGGTTCCCCGAACTGTTTGCGGACAGTGAGGTGCTCCTGAGCCAGGAGAACCGAGGCGTGAGCAGCCCCTAATGAACAAGAAGCTGGTGGGAGAAGCCAAGGACACAGAGTGAATGTGAAGCTAATTCAGACAGGCAACAAGAAGATCCTGCCCTCCTCCCTTGGCTCTCTTTGCCTTTCTCACCGATGTTTATCCTGCCTCCATTGAGGCCCTGCATGGCGATGCTGAATCCCTGCCCTTCAGCTCCCAGCCGGTTGCCCACAGGAACAATGCAGTCCTCAAAGATCACAGCCCGAGTTGGCTGGGAATTCCAGCCTACCTGGGAAAACACAGAGCTCCTTCCAGACTGCCTGAGGAGCAGCACAACTCCAGCTCCAATACAGAACCACCAGCCTGCACTCAACCTCTCGGTCTGACTGCCAAGCTGCCACAAAGCACCCATGGTCTGCATGGTTTGGCCTCAGTGTGGAAACTGTTATGGGAGTTTTTGAGAAGAGGTACAAATCCAGTGATCCTTGATGTTCCTGAGACTAAAACCCTTCCCTTACCAAAGGGATGGGTATTGGGCAAACTTCACCAAAGCTGGATTTGGCTTGGTAAAACCCCGCCAGGCTGGGACTCCAGTGCCACCCATGAAGAGATACCTAATGCTTTGCACAGACAACCTCATTGGGACAAGAGGACACAGCCCCAAGCTGTGAAGAGGAGGCTCAGGTTGGACATCAGGAAGAACTTCTCCATGGAAAGGACTGTCAGGCATTGGAAGGAGATGCCCAGAGAGGTTTGGAGTCCCTATCCCTGGAGGTGTCCAAGAACACTCAGTGCTCTGGCTGACAAGGTGGGGATCGATCACAGGCTGGACTCAGTCTGGGCGGTCTTTCCAGCCTTAATGATTCTGTGTTTGTGTGATCTCTGTCCTGCACTTCCCTCAAGCACACAGGAAGCACAAACCAAGCCTCTTACCTTCTTCTCCTTCTTGCCAAAGCTGAGCCCTGGCATTCCCTTCTCCAGCACGAGGCAGGAGATGCCCTTGGGGCCTGGGCCCCCTGTGCGACACATGACCACGTACACATCGGTGTCACCTCCCCCGCTGATGAAGGCCTGCAGGAGGGCACAACAAGAAAAGTGGGGCTTCTGGGTGGTGTCATAAACTAACCCTGAGCCCACAGCAGCAGCTGGCAGGGTACAGAGATGGAGGGGCAAAGATCCCACAGCAATTTAGGGACCCAGCTGGTGAAAGCTCTGCAGAGAACGTCCTGCCTTGGGAGAATGCACAGAGATGAGGAGACAGCAGGGAATGGGAAGGACAGTGAGACCCAGGCCCTGGTGTGCAGGCAGCTTTAGCAGGAGCAAAGAGGTACCTTGGAGCCATTCAGGACGTAGGTGTCCCCTTTCCTCTGAGCTGAGGTCAGCAGGGAAGCTGCATCACTGCCACTCCCTGTTTGAGAGGTAAGGAAGCAGCCAGTGAAGCAGAAGGTCCAGAGCCTACAAATTCTCCCTGGGATGATACCCTGACACCTGGGTTTGTCCCACGAGCATGTCAGCAATCACCATCTATCCCTCCCTAACTTCCTCAAATGAACATGGAAAGAAACCTTTCACCTCCAGCCCTGTGCAATGTTCACGTCCAGTTAAAGAGAAAGGAGGAGATGTCCTGGTTGAGGATGCTCACCTGGCTCAGTCAGGCAGTAAGAGGCAAATTTTTCCATGCTACAGAGCGATGGGCAGAACCTGCGCCGCTGCTCCTCGTTGCCAAAGGTGTCGATCATCCAAACACACATGCTGGGGTGGGAGAGAAGCAGCAGCATTCAGGATGTGAACATAGGTTGTACAAGAACATCCCTGGCCGAACAGAGAAAAGCTCCCCAGAGTTCAGCCACAAGCCCTGAGGCCTGAAAATGCATTGTTCCACCTTCCATTCACCACAGATGCGCTGCCTCACGGAACAGCAGGTTCCCGTTTAAGAGCCTCAGTCTCCCCTCCATGCTCAACCCTGCTCCCTCTCCAGAAAACTGCACCTGAAGAAGGAGGCAGCATCACTCCAGCTCTCTGTGCCAAGTGACCTGTCACTGGACATGTCTGTACAAGCAGGACAGCCCCGGGATCAAGTGGTGCCTCTGGCTCTGTCACAGCACAGCCGAGGCACAAAGGCTTTTTCCAGGCAGGTTACTATCTATAGACAGCTTAAGTGGCAGAGCAGGGAACAAAATCCAGAACCTAATCCCATCCTGCATGCCACAAAGCTAAAATTACTTCTTGGTGGCATCACAGTCCTTGTAGCCTATTTGTTTACTGCCATCCAGGGATCCTCCCAGGGATGTGTGTACTCGAGGTCACAATTTAAATATTTAAATAATAAGCAGCAGTGAAGGAGCCGCCTCCAGCTGGATTTAGAGCCCTTAGAACAGCCAGAACACCACCCACCCCTTCCCAGACACTCACTTGTGGATGCTCATGTAAGCAGTGGTGCTGGCACATCCTGTTGACAGAGCTTCAAAGATTATGGAGGTGTCAAGTCGTGACAATCCAGAGCCACCAACATCTGGTTTCACATAGATCCCACCAAATCCTAGCTGGGCTGCCTTCCTCATCGTTTCCACAGGGAATATTTCCTATTGGGGCAGGCAGAGATATCCCAATGAATATTCAGGGTCAGTTCAACCTCCTTTGGTACCCCTGGGCTACCAGCTCAAGTCCCACTGTCCTGCAGAGTTTAAGTCAAGTGGGTGGGTCAAAGAAGAGGTGGTACCTACACAGACACACTCCATCTTCAGGAGTGAATCCAAGACTCAGGTGATGGAATAACCTGGCTAGCAAAGCTCCAAGGTATTTCTGATCATTTCCCCCCTCCAGCTACAGCAGCAGCTTCAATGACAATCTCCAGAGCTACTGCAGGAACCCCTCAGTGAGACCTATGGATCACAGCATCTGAAGGGAGGAAAAAGGGAGCACTTTAACCCTTCTGAGGCTGTCCAACCTTCTCATCCCACTCGGCCATGTAAGGAGCCATCTCCTTAGCAGCAAAATCAAAGGCAACTTTTTGGAATTCCTTCTGATCCTCAGTGAGTCCAGTGGACGCTAGAAAAGGAGGAAGAGATAAAAACACTCGTCTGTTGTGGGAAAGCAGCACAACCACCTCGTCTATAGCCCAAACTATTTCAAGGTGCCCCTTAACTCACACAAACACTTCAGGGTCTCTGCTGCAGAGACCATTTCTGTGTTCACAGTTCATGAGTGTCCGCGCCCACACCGCCCTGAACAGGCACTGGGACACAGGAGCAGGGACACGGGAGCAGTGACAGGGGACCAGTGACACGGGAGCAGGGACACAGGCAGCTGGGAACATCCCTCCGGGCGGGGACAGGAGGTCCGGGGCCACCGACCCGCTGCCCATGTGCCCCAGCCCGCCTCCCCGGGGCCGCGGGGGGTTCCCGCTCGGGGCCGGGCAGCTCCTTACGGTCGAGGCAGGACGCGATCCCCCGGCGCCCCAGCAGCAGCCGCGCCGCTGCCCGCGGGGCCGCTCGCCATGCCATGGCCATGGCCGCGGGGGCCGCTCCGCTTTCCGCTTCCCGGTGCCCGGTTCTCGGCGGGGCAGCCTGGGAGATGTAGTCCTGCCCCCGGTACAGCCCGCCCGGGCAGGAGGGACGGAGGGAGGGAGGGAGGGGAGGCGGCACCGCCTGCATAGCGGGGCACCGCTTCTCAGCGCGGCTTCCTCCTCCTCCTCCTCCTCCTTCCCCCCCCGCTCGGCACCGCGAACGGGACAAGCGGCAGCGGCCCGAGCTGGTGAGCGGGAGCTCGGAGGGCTGGGAAGGAGGGAGGAAGGGGAAAGCTTGGCATGGAAGGTGGAAAAGTTGATGCCACCCGGCCTGGCAGGAGGCGGCCGGCTCGTAGCCGCGTAGGCGCTGCTGACAGAGGGGCAGGGGATGGCCCGGCCGGCCCGCGCCTTGCCGCGGAACCACGGGGTCGGGGGGGCTGGAAGGGACCTCCGGGGCTCAGCCGGTCCAGCCCCCTGCCAAGGTGCGGGCACCTGCAGCGAGCGCGCCCAGGTGGGTTGGGCGGTGTGCGGACAGGGACCGTTCCCGAAGGGACTCTGCTGGGGGCAGCCAGCAGCAGGCTGAGCCTGACCCCCGGGGCGAGGCTGGGCTGAGCTCTGCAGACAAGCACGGCTCCCTTTTCCAAAGGCACGGCACGGCAGAGGGGCCGTGCTCAGCCCACGCACCTTCGGGGCTGTTGTGAGCCGCTGCCCCGCCGTGCAGCACGAGTCCAGCCGCTGGTGTCCATCAGGGCTCCAGGGTGCGGTCCCCAAGCCCTGCCAGCATTCTCACTGATAGAGGAAGTGACTGAGCTCAAGGAAAGATTTATTTGCTCTGCACTCGCCCTACAGCGCTTGCAGCTCTCTGCCTCAGCCATCTCTACTTTTTTTCAGCTGCCTGAAGGAGCAGTAATTCCTCCTCCTCCTCCTCTCGTTCACCAGGTGCTTCTCAGTGAAGCGAAGATAATTCACAGAGACCAGAGATGCCTTGGCCGAGCAGAAAGAGAGACAAAGAAGCGGTAGCAGGTCTGTGCTGACATCCTGACTGATTTAGCATCTCTCATTTGAGGTTCCAGGCTATAGTGAAACTACAGACAGCCGTATTAACCGTCTGTCTTTCACAGCCAATGTCTTACAGACAGCATTTCCTGTGCCAAATGGGCTGAGCACCCGAGCGTGACTGAGACAAGTCTGCTAGGTGTGTGATAAGGACAGTGATGTATTCTCAGCACAAGGAGGTTAGGAAATGTCATTCAGGCCCATTTATGCAGAGCTTTCAGGTCCTGCACAGCAGAGTTGGCCAGTCAGAGTACACCCAGTGCAGTGGCAGGAAGCTGATGTGGTACCAGCTGCAAAAAAAAAACCAAACAAACAAGAACATTGCCCTGGAGGCACCATGATGTGGTGTTTAAAGTATAAGATGAAAAAATTGCACAGTTGGCTCATCTGTGCCACTCATCTGCTTGATCCTCTCTAGCAAGTAACCATCTTCTTACCCTTTAATCACTTCTTAATAATTGGGGTTTTTTTGTCTGTGTCCTGAAGAAACAAAGGATATGGATCCCTTCTGCACAGGTAGCTCAGTGGAGGTTGAGCTAAGATTTCCAGCTACTGCAGGAATGGAAATAGCTTGGTTTGCTGCTGAATGTTCCTCTTACCACATTTACCTGAATCTACTTCGTTGCTTGCAGCTGATTTCTCAGCAATTAATTAAAAAAATTCAACTACACTTCATGTGGGCAGACATAGTCTGTCCCCAGGTTCTTTTATTACTAGCTGGGACTATTAAACTACATTTGTGCACACTGCACACACACAAAAATATCCTTATTTCAGATGCAAATTAGAAACACTCAGAATCATTGGTGCATAATGCTGCTACCTGAGCACCTGAGGTGCCCCAAACTCCTGCTGCAGTCAAATCTGTGAAACCAGCTTGGACAACTAAAAGTATTTTTTAAAACAAAATGTGTTTTATCTCAATGTCTTTTAAGATAAAGAAGAGCCTGGTGCTAAACTTGCCAAAACCGAGGAGAAGACTTCGGATAAGCAGGAAGAAGAGAAGTCTGCAAAATCTCCAGCTGGGAGATCCACATCAGGATGGAAGAACTGGAAGAAAAAAACGTCTGAGTCTGGTGGGGAGGAAAGCAAGATCACATATTGTCACTGGCTGCTGAAATCAGAACCAGAGAGCAGGCTGGAGAAGGGGGTGGATGTGAAGGTAAGCCCTGACACCCCCTCACTAGCAAAGGACACCAGCAGTGTCACTCCTGCCCAGCTTTAGTGCCCAGATGCTGAGGGACTAAAGCATCAGACAACTCAGATTGTTTTTTTCTTCTCAAAACCCATTTGTCCTCCTGGAAACAGAAAAACAAAATGTTCTTGTCCAAGGTGACAACCTTGGGGTTTCATACGTAAACAAGACAGAACACAAGAGGAAATCAGGTCCTCAGGATGCTTGGCTGTTGATCACAGGAGCAGCATCTATTTCAGACTCTGCCTTTAAACTGCTGCTTTGTAAAGGTTTTTCTGTAGGCCCTGTGGGAGATAAAAATGGTGTCAAGTTTGTGCTATAATTGAAGGAGCTGCTAGCAACAAATGCTTAGGCTCAGTGCAGACAATGACACTGTAAAGATCAGAAACCTCCTGAATTAATCTTTATTTTCATTTCCTTTGGCAGTTCAGCGTTGATGACTTGAAAGCTCAGCCTAATCAGACAACGTGCTGGGATGGAGTAAGGAACTACCAGGTAGGAAGCACATGGGGTCACTGAAATAGCAGTAGGAAAAAGGTGGCTCTGCCCACAGCTTTTCCTTTGCCTGAAGCATTTCCTTTCAGGACACTCTGCCTGCTCATACAGGTGCATTTTGGCAGGAATCTGAAGTCAACTCCTGCTTAGTGGCCTCTAGGTCAGAGGCTGGGAAATATTCTGTCAAATCATCCAGTTTTTCTTTCGCTTAGACCGACCTTTGATACCTTACAGGAAGCCTGTACTTACCCAAATACTCTGTCAGCATACAGCTTTCTGTTCCAAAGGAATTCCACGTGTGCTTCCCCTGCTGTGTATGATCCCTGTACTGTACAGGATTCCCTGTCCCCCTATACATGATCTGCCCTGCTCTGAGTTGTTTGCTGACAACTCTCCTGGGCAAGGGTGGCTGAGCTGTTGAATTCCCACACACTTTCTGACCAACAGGATCTTGTTCTTTTGCCTTGTTTTTACTTTATTTCATTCCAACACAAAAACATCTCTATGACAACTGTAGGAAACATTACCCCAGTAGTCCTGAAGCACATCTACCTCTCCTCTTGTTGGTTCCTGTTCTTGGCTGCTTATAATTAAGCCCTGAGAACCTGATGGAAAAAGCTGAAAGTCTCTTGCTTACTCGTGACAGGCAAGGAATTTCCTGAGGTCCATGAAACTTGGGCAGCAGGCCTTCTTCTACCACAGCAACTGCAAAGAGCCTGGCATTGTGGCCATCGTCAAGGTGAGTGTCTGTTTCGGGGAGAGGGGAGAAGTGATAATGAATGGGTTATCAAACAGCTCACTGCTTGTGTGTCAGCACCAAAGAGTGCAGGAGTTGTCCAGTGAGAGCAGGGAATGAGCCCAGAACACCTCAGCTCAACACTGCAGGGCTGACTCAGTCATGTGTCCCCAGAGAGATGGAACCAAACTGTGCTGTTTTCCTGCTGACATTTCGGGGCACTCCCAGCCAAACCAAGTGTTCCACACTCGGATTCCAGTCTGACTCACTGAATTCTAGTCAGCAGAGCCCACAAGGCAGTAGAATAAACCCAGGGCACAGAGCAGCTTTTTCTTTAAGAGGAGAACTCCTCACAAAGATTATCATCAGCTACCCAGTTTTCCTCTGTGTGTTCCTTCCACACTGATCTCCAGCAGGTGATGCTTCACTGGCTGTTCTGCACTGCTCTGACCCAGGGAAGGTAAAGGAAACTGTTAGAATGGAGTTCAGGGAAAGCAAGGCTGATTTTTGCACCAGGATTATTCCTTGTCACATTTCCTACCCTTTGCTGACACGTGTTTTGAACTGATGGAAACTTTCTTCTCCCCCTGTGCTTCAGATCGTAAAGGAGGCGTACCCTGATCACACACAGTTTGATAAGAAGAGTCTTTATTATGACTCCACCAGCAAAAAAGAGAACCCCAAATGGTCCATGGTAATGTACTGTATTAAATACAGCTGTTCAAGCTCTGTGTGCAAGCCAAGAGAAGGGAGAAGGCTCTCTGCATCATATTGAAAATCTTAAGCTTCTGTCCTGGCCTAGCTGCCTTTTTGTCTCTCAAGAGAAAATCCAATCCTGACTGTTTTCTCTGCTTTTTCCCCCACCCCTTCCAGAAGGCTGCCAAAATGTATCTCTCTAAATTTTCAAATCTTAGCTCTAGAGCTGGCCTCCCTTCATTTTCAAATCTTGGCTGCAGAGCTGGCCTCCATGCATGGCAGAACCCTGAGTTAGGAAAATGAGCTAAGAACCACTGTCAGTGCACAACGAACAAAGCTGTAATTTTGAGGAACATTAAATTGTGGGGAAGGGAGTGTTCATGGGCTGGCTACATCCCACATCTGAATTCTGTATTGTCTGTGACATGAATGCACCTTGCTGGTGCACAGTGCTGATTCCTGCCAACAAATCACCTGCCAGAAGTGCTGGGAAGTTCTTTTAGCCTTGAGCAAGGCAAAGCTTCCAGTGCACATAGTCACTTGCTTCAGTTTTAAATCTTTATCCCTCCAAGATCTTATGGGATATCTGGAGGCTGTGTCCTTGTCTAACCTGCTCCTGTGCTGCCCCTCCCCTCCCAGGTGGATGTGCAGTTTGTGAGGATGACCAAGCGCTTCATCCCCCTCTCTGAGCTCAAGGTTCACCACCTGGCACACAAAGCACAGGGGGGGGCCCTCAAGAACATGATGCTCTTTGCCAAGCAACGCCTGTCTGTCCAACCCCTGACACAAGGTGAGAACCTTCCAGGACTCCTGATTGCCTCTGTCAGACAGCCCTCAGTCAGAGAAGCTGGAAGTTTCACTTATGGCTTTTTGTTCCTTACCACAGAGGAATTTGATTTTGTCTTGAGCCTGGAAGAGTAAAAGCCACGTGAAAGCAGCACAGCTCCCACCCAGCCCACTGATGCCTGCTCCTCCACCAGCACAACTTTCAAGTTTACCTGCTCAGCTGCAGCATCATGAACCAAGACCCGCAGCCACACGTCCCTTCTTCCCCTCACAGTGTTAGTTTTGCTTATTTTTTCAATAAATGAAGCATTTTGAAATCAACTGCAGCTACTTGGGCTTTAATAGTGGGAAATCTGCAATTTAGTTCTTGAAGGAAGAAACAGGTACATCCTCTGTTTAGTTTGGGGTCTAGTGCAGCTTCAAGTACTGCAGAGGGACATTTTTCTGCAGGAAGGAATCCTTAAGTTCTGTCTAGAACCAGAAAATTTAGAATCATAAAATAGCCTGGGTTGGAAAAGACCTTAAAACCATCTTGTTTCACCCCCTGCCATGGGCAGGGACACCTTCCACTATCCCAGGGTGCTCCAAGCTCTGTCCAGCCTGGCATTGGACACTTCAGGGATGGGGCAGGCACAGCTGTGCCAGGGCCTCCCCACCCTCAGGGAAGAATTTCTCCCCAATATCCCATCTAAACTATTCTCTGCCAGTTTGAAGCTGTTCCCCCTTGTCCTGTCACTGCAGGGCCTTTTAAACAAGTCTCTCTGGAGATGGATATACAAAGCTGATCACAGTGAACTTCCTGCAGGTACAAAAGTTCCTGTGTTATTTTCGTTCTGACATCAGGGAAATGAAAGAAAATAAAGCCAGCCTGCTCATTTTTAAGCCACATGGGTCCTCCACCAGCAGAGCTGCCAAGCAGTGACACAGCTTAAAGAAAGACCAAGGATTTATAAAGGTAACAAAAGGACAAAATCGTACAGCATATTTGGAGAGCTGCACACTATGGCACTTTTTAAAGAAAAATCTCTTCACACCACAGAAAAAAACCCCAACCCAACCCAATATAAAACATCAGACAAACTCGTGCACAGCATTTGACAGCCAGGGCTGGCTCTTTTTAATTGGAGAGACAAAAAAACCCAAGTTTTAAAATACAGCCATTGAAAAGACGACGAATTAAGAAACATGTAAACACAGCAGAGGCTTAATTACAAGTTGCACTGCTCGGTTTGGTACTTGCCCACTCCCCTCTGCCTGGGAGAGAGAGAATGACCCAAGTACAGCACAGAACCACCAGCTCAGGGGGACAGGACTGCTCGAGCACCATCTGCCCCTTAACATGCTAACAAAACACTGTTCTAGAGTACCTTGTCCTGGAGTGACCCCAGCTGCTCTCTAAGGATGCTCAGCACATCTGCTCCACCCCAGACAAACAGAGGGCCCAGTGGCAGACAGGCTGAATGGTCTGTTAGATTCAGTAAAAATGGGGATCATTTCTAAATTCTGGTTCCACGTGTAGGGACACGGGGGAAAGGGGACAAAGTAGGAAAAAAAACCCCAAATCAACCTATAGGCTCATGCACCTTTTCCAAGGGAACCCTCCAGGAATGATGAACAGATGTTTAACAGCCATCTCCTTACAGCCAGGCAATGATCTCACATCCAGTCAGGCAGGAAAAAAACCACTCCTGGAATGCAGAGACATCTCCATCCAGGGGGTTTCTTTACCACCACCATGGCTTACAATCCAGGGGAATAAAGGGAATAAAGGAATTCAGCAAGGAGGGAGCTGAAGGAAAGCTTAGGAAGATTGTGAGGGCACTGCTGTGCTCAGCTCAGCCATGGAAAGATAGTCTGCTATCCCCAAGGGCTCCTAGAGGAGCTTCACTTGTCCCTAAAGGATTGTGCCTGGCTGCAGGACAGGCAGTTCCCCCAGGGAGGGAGGGAGGAGTGTCCAAAGTGACATCCAGGGTCCTTTGCCATGGCAGGTCCCCACCCCTCGCCCTGGCACAACAAGGTGATTGCTGTCTGCAGTGAGCTTTTGCTCCAGCCTTGGGAAGACACGGCCCCAGCCCACAGCAGGCTCCCCGTGGGGGAAGAGCAAGCCACATCCTCACTGGTGCACAGCAGAAACATGGGGTGACACAAGCATTCAGCAGAGATGAGAGCATTAGTCCTCTACAGAGTGAGACTGGCCAGCTCTACTAAAAACCACAACCTTACACGTGGTGAGGAAAAGATAACTTACTTTGGCAAGCAGAAACACACATTTATCACTGAAATACAGTAGCTGTCATTACATAAAAAGCTCCCCTTCCCACCCCGGCCCCACTCCCTCCACCAGCACCGTTCCACTGAACAAAGCAGAAACTTCCATTTCCCAGCTGCAAGACACCTGCTCTACATTCAGCTGGAGGACAGAGGAACTTGATTCCAGAGCCAAAAGGAAGCTGGACAAAGTAGCGAGCCACAAACTCGGGGAAATCCAGACAAATCCCACTTGACAGAGCTCACATCCCAGCACTCGGTGCAGGCTTGCCTCTCCCTCGGGTGGGAGGTCTCACCCCCTGCTTGCTGAAGGGCAGCTGAACAGGATGGACATCCTCCAAACTCAGTCCATCAAGTCTACAAAGCCACATCTGATTTTTAATGGACGAGCGACTTCCTTCTGGGAATGTTCTCATGAGTCTACTTAGCTGAAGGCTAAAAGCAGCTTATTTTAAAAAAGAAAACCCACATTCAGGTTCTCAGTTCATTGCATGCTCTCAGACCTCGCTGGTGACTTCAGCTCAGGCCTCAGGAATGTGTCTCTGGAATCAGAGCTCTGCCACCCTTCCAGTTGCTGCTTGGCTCCATCCAGCAGCCCACACAGGCCTGTTTGAGCCTCCCACAACAATTGCATCCACCTTCTGCCCTCACTAATCATCGTCCCGCACGCGCGAGGGAGCAAACCAGACACCACCACACGCGTGCCCCTGCACCGCTGTCTGTCCCTACACAAAGCCTGCTCTGTCCCAAGGACACACACACGGGCAGGGCAGCGAGTGCAGCACCAACACACCCCAGGAGAGCCCCCAGGAGCTCCAGAACCGCTCTCTACACCTCTCCAGGCTGCTCCGTAGCAGCACCTGGGAGCTGCAAGAGTGCAGCAGCCGGAGTGTGGATCTTGGGGACACTCAGGCAGCTGCCAGGACAAGACTAGGAAGGCACTGCTCGTGGCCAGGAGCCTTCCTGCCCCCACTGCTTGCCCGCCCAGCAGCACTGGGACCGTCACCGCTCTGCCCACCCTGTGCCGCCAGGAGCCTTCCTGCCCCCACTGCTTGCCCGCCCAGCAGCACTGGGACCGTCACCGCTCTGCCCACCCTGTGCCACCTCCTCCTCCTGTATCCACACATCTCACTCCCTCCTACCAGCCACAGCTCCTGCTGGGACACAGCACAGCCCTGCCCGTGCTCCATGCCGAGTCCTGCTGGGTGGCAGTCCCAGGGCTGAGTCACCTACATCATCCAACTGCTTGTGGCAAGGAATCCAACGCCAGCACGAGGAGGAAGAAGGGGAAGCAGCGAGGGAACGACACCACACAGCTTCCAGTAGGCCACACCACAGTCTCTGATCCCTCCTCTAGCACGCAGCTAATCACCGGGCCGTTCTCCCCAGGGAAGATTTCGGAAAGGCAAGAAAGACATCCATCCTACACAGCCCCAAAGCAAACCTCCACACAGCCGGGGAGAAGCAGCAGACGGGGCCTTCACTTGCTCTGTCCTTCCCCGCCGCCAGGCCGAGGCTCTCGGGGCACAGAGGAGATCAGGCAGCTCCGCGGCCTCCGGACATTGCCTCAAAGCAGCCGGCCCCAGCCTCCAGAGGAATGTATGGATTGGGAAGCGCCGCGGCACCGCCAGCGCTGCAGCTCGCCGAGCCCTCCCGCCCCGTCCCACCCCGCCGGTCCTTTGAAGAAAGGAATTAAGTCAAAAAGGGGTATTTATTTCTGTGAAGTCTCTGAGCGTCTCCTCCTCGGTGCCGCTGTCCTGGGGGCTCCCGGCGGCCCCCCGGCCTCACTGCCGGCCGTTGTTCTCCGCGGGCTGCCCGGGGGGCTTGGCCTCGCCGTGCGAGGACGTCCCCTCGAAGCGCTGCGACGCGATGGCAGCTTGGTGGGACATGCTCTTCCTCACGATGTCCCCTTTCCTCCACAGCACCACCTCCTGCGGGGACACAGCCAAGGCTTGTCAGGGCTCGTGAGACCTTCGGCTGAGACCTTCTGCCGCCCCACCCAGCCCCGCAGGCTGAACCAGGCTCGGTGTTCCACCCACGGCCACGACACACCTGGCAGTGCAGCCTGCCTGGAATTTGGGTAGAGATCTCCTCCCTGGGGTCTGGGCACACAGAGGGCATCCAGGGCAGCTCTGTCCTAGTGCCACTGAGAAGGTGAAGCACAGAAGCGCCACCACTGAGCAGAGAAGAAATCCCAGGCAGGCACTTTCCAGACTCCTCCCCACCACCACACACACATCTGACCTGCATGGACATTCTTCTAGACCATCTTCCCACATGATGGATCCCAAATTCCCAGCAGGTCCTTGTCACAGTATCCCAGCCAACAATCCACAGGTCCAAGGAGAACAGCAGCTGTGTTGCTCACCTGCTGTTTGAAGTAGCGCCTCTCCTCCTCATCGATCAGCACCAGGTTGAGGTAATAACGCACAGAGAACTTCTTGTTGATGTCCCTCATGGTTGGAGTCAGCTCATAACCAGCCAGGAAGAGCCTGATGGGAATGGACTCCCCTGGAAAGGGCACAGAGCTGTCAGCACAGACAGGATGCAGATATAAACCAGGAGAGCAGCAGCAAAACACAAACTCACACGGCCACAAACTTTGTCACCGTTTCCACAAGTGGACTAACATGAGCTAGAAGACCTCAACTCCCTTCAGAAACCAGCATGCACGGTCCACAGCCAGATCCTGCCCTTGCTGACAGCTATTCCAGCTCCACTCTAACAGCACAGGACTCTTTTGGGACCTGCATCGAGACAGCACTGCAGAAAAAAATGAGTAAGGTGACATTTTCTCTGGCAGGTGACTCTACTGGGCAAAGGAACAGTGGCACAGGAGATTGGCACAGAGCAAGAACACCACCTCTCTGCTCTGAGCTGCAGCAATGCCAGCTGGTGGCCCACGCCAGCTGTGAATTTATAGCTGATTCTGCCACTGCTTCATCCAAAGAATTAAGTCATTGCAACTCATTCTGCCTCAGTTCCCTCTCATCGCACTGGAGAAGGAAGGGGATCAGATCAACCCCCTGCTCTGAGCCCTCCAGTGGAACAGGATGCTACTCCTGAGCACACAGAAGATACTGCAAAGCTTGTATTCCCACCCCAAAAGCCTTCAGAAAAGGAATTCCGGGGGTTCCTGTGCCCTCTCACCTCTCACAGGTGCCCCATCCATGATCTCGTACTTCGCTATGGTGTCGTTCTCGTGGTACACGTTGGGCCCCGTGCCCGTCGTCTCCCTCTTGATGATGTCAATCTCCATGTGCTTGATCTTGATCCGCACCAGCAGGAAGTAGATCTTCCCCACAATCACATCTTTTAAATGGTACCTGGCACGAGAGGGGAGGAAACACCAGGATCAAACCCTGTGCAGCAGAGCAGGGCTCGGGCTGACGTGCAGGAACTTGCTGGGCAGGCACTTTGCTCTCATCCACAGCAGATGGCAAATCAACCACCCCCACCAGCACACAGCCCTTCATCTCCATCCTCTGCTCTTCTGGAAACCCACAAGAATATTTAGCATGAGCAGATAAATTAAAAACGTAACTTCAGGCTGAGTATCTGCGAGAAACCCCTGCGACAGCAAAGGCTCGTAACTCAGTATTTTATGTCAATTAAAACCAACCCAAATCACAGAATCATTTAGGTTGGAAAAGACCTCTGAGATCATCGAGTCCAACCTTTGACCAACCACCACCTGCAGGGAGATTTGTCAGCACCAGTTGGGAAAGATGCACTAAGAGTAGTTTAAAGGATCTCTTCTCAACTTCTTTGCTGGATTTAATTCCCACTTCAGCTGTATTGTCTGGTAAGGAGCAAACACTGTATTTTGGAGACACCTGGAAGTACTGATCTGGCTGAGGATACAGGGAGTGAGAAGTTTCTGCAAGAAATTCATGCTGTGCTCCAGGCTCAGTGAGCCACAGCCATTGCTTCCCACTCCTCGATCCAGAGATAGGGGAAAGGAGAGGAGCTGTGGTGGTGCATCCTCCCCGCCTTCTTTCCAGGCTGCAGTGTGATCTGAGAAAATGCTTGTTAGGCCTCATCCTCAAAAACACCACCTGGGCTCAGTTCTTTCTGAGCTTAGCAAAAAACACTGTCTGCTCCCAGGAACTCCTAACAAGCTTCTGTTTTTCTCACGACCAGCCTTGGAAAATATTTCTCTGGCCTGAATGGCACAACATTGCTATTCTCACACTTTGAAAGAAAGGGCCGGCCCAAACTCTGGCCAGGATGAAACGTTGTTATGACTGAAGCCCACTCTCTTGTGACCCTATAAACAGTGGTTCAAAATGGGGCCTGGATGACCTTGGAGGGTCATCAAGACACAGCCTGTCCTGGGCCGATACCCTCACACCTCAAGGCCTGATCTTTCACCCGTCAGGAGATGCAAAAGCATCCCAAGTGAGGATTTTCACTGACTTCTGAGGCAAATTTTTCCATGGGTACCTTATCTTGCACTGACTATTTCTGCGTGCACACCTTCTGCACATATGCTGTAGAAAATCTGGAAGTTAACTTAAGTTATAATTTAGGCTAAATGCTGTGAAGTGTTATTTCTCTGTTAGGTTGTTATGGTTAAGATATAAATTAAGGTATTAGTTAAGTTAAAGTACTGTTAAGTGTTGTTAAGCTTTAGGCCACACTCCTTTTCATCCTTGTTTACAGTCTTTACACACAGACACACACACACGCACCCCTAGGTAGTTTCAACTCATTTCTGTTTTGATTGCCTGGATTTTGTTTGGTTTTGTTGTTGCTTGCTTTCCTTTGTTGTGCCTTAGCTGCCCTTTGCAAGCAGAGTGAATCTTGCCAACGAATCTGTTGTGCTTTGTAATCTAACATTAAATCCGACTTTTGCTCATAACCTTCGCTGGTGATTTTTTTGAGCGATCCCAAGCACACTCCTTCGGGATCAGGGAGGATCTGAGCTGTCTCCCAGCCTCTCTGGAGCACGTGGACATGGAATTCCTTCGAGGAAACCTGCAGCAGATGGGTCCCCACAGCCCCCAGCTGCTCCTGAGACACTCACTTGGACTTGTTGTACTCGAACTCGATGTGCAGGCAGTCCTCGATGCCCACTTCCATCTTGATGGAGGAGTTGAGCTCGGGGTAGGTGCTCAGGGTGTGCACAACGATGTCCATCTCCTTGACCACATCGTTCAGCCTGCGGCTCACGGTGGCACGGAGGAAATACCTGCGGGGACAGTCCCCTCCCATCAGGGTCACACAGGGAGCAGCAGGGACCAGGGGCTGGGTGGCTTGGACTGGGCTGTCCAAGCAGCCTTGCTACACAGATCCATGCAAAGAGCTGAAATGCATTTGACTGCAAATCTAAATAAAACACGTGATCAACTCAACAGACCCACTGAGAAAGTTCCTTTGCCCCAGTGGAGCTTCTCCTTGGCACGGTGGGGTGCTCAGTTCAGCTCATGCACAGCTGAGAAAAAGGCCACTGGAACAGGGAATGGGGAATGTCCAAAGGGACAAAATAAGCAGGAAACCAAAGAATTGCCTCAAGGAAGCAGAACAGCAAGGAAGCTCCTCTTCCTATGTCATTTGCTGTTCCATTGCTCTCTTTTAGTCCAGGTCTGAACAAAACAAGCCCACAGCAAAAGGGCCCTCAGCTCTTTACACGTATCTGCCCCCGGAGCAGCCAGCACCCCACACTGGGAAAGACAGAAGGGAATTTTCAAATGGAAAAGCAGGCTCCTCTCAGCTTCCAAGCATTGTGAGCCCGAGTTACCTAAGCCCCGTTTTGGGGATCTGAGGAACAGCCTGCACATGTTAAAACCACTGCCCTTTTGCAAGATTACATCATGCTGCACAGCCACACCTCCCAGTGCAGATCTCAGACTTCTCCAACCCCCACTTTGAAGCCAGTGAAAGGATTTTCAGTCAGTTGAGTGCCTTGATGTGAAATATCATTTCTAACATATGAACAAGGCACAAGCAAAGCATCTGTTTGCATACAGAGCACAATTAAAGTTGACAAGACTGATTACAGCAAAAATATTCCCACTGGAGACTCAACCAAACAGTTTATTTTGATTTTTTGAATTATCAAGTAAATTAGCGAGTATTTGATTGATTCAAAAGGGGCTGATTTCTCTTGTCACTCAAAAGGAGAAAAACAAGTTTCATACAGAGCCTGATGCAGGCTTGTAAAATAAAGACCTCAAAGGCAGCCTTTTACAACTCAGCCCTCAAAATTAACTTGGAGTTCTGTGACTCCTGCATCATCCCAGTGAACACCAGCACTTACACAGAGCAGAACTGGGGTCAGCCAGGGCACAGGGCAGGGCACTCACCGTAGCTTCACGTTCTGCCCCGTGTAGGACTCGTAAGGTTTCTCCACGTGGGTGAACTCGAAGTCGAATGTCTGCGATTGAGTGAATTCCCCAGGCCGGGCCAGGTCCTTCACCAGGGACACGAACTCGTGGTGGTTCCCTCGGTCATAGTAGAGTTCTAGGGAAATGGAAATCCAGGTTAAGCTTAATGCCACATGACACAGGAGATTTTCAGCAACTCTCTTGTCCAGGTCACTCCTTCCTTCAATGCCACTCACAGGACCTACCAGGGGAGCCCTTGGCTCCACGGAAATGCACTCATTCCCTGCTCTCCATCAGAGCCAGGTGCAGGCCACAGCTTTCCTCCCTGAAACAGGAATGAAAAGGTCCACACAGCCTCACTTACTACAACAAATCAAGAACTTGCCTTGGGGAGACACAAGTCATCTATTATCAATATTAAATAGGGTCAGACTGCTTGCAGCTCATGCAAACCCTTCCAATAATTTTCTGCACCGTATTCCAGGCCAAAGGCATTGCCACTGTGAGGAAAAACCACCACTGCTTCCCCGGAGCAGACAGTGACAGAGCAAAACCCAAGGGATAGGATGCTTCCAACTGCTCCTGCTTACCCTTGGACAGCCAAGAGCTTGAGTGGCCTTGAGTTGCAGAAGGGAATAAATGATGCTGTTGATCCTGCTGCACAACCACCCTGTGTGGCAGCTTAATCCACTGCTCCTCCAGCCCCTGGATAGCACGTCAATGGCCATGTGAGCACAGTGAGGGAAGAGCTTTCACCTCTGGAAGCACTGCTCAAACCAGCTCAAGTGACCAGCGTGGCCACATTGCCTCGCTTTTCCCCACAACCTTCCCACATCAGCAGGAAACTACGGGTTTCCTCATTTAATGAAAGCAATCCTCCACGCCTCCACCGAGTTTTCTGCCTCAAGTCAAAGCAACAAAACCCTTAAAAGTCTGCAATTTGCATGAACAGCTTGGGATTACACAAAACCATCAATGAAACCTGCCCTTCCCAGCCCTGCATGCGAGCCTGTGCCTACAGGACGCCCACACAGTCCTTCTGCAAGGCAAAGCCTTTCTGCTTAGATGAGGAAACAAAAACCTAAGTCATCAGACAATCACACACACACAAGCTCAGTGTCAGCACTAAACTGTGCAGAGGAGGCTTCTGAGAGGTATTAGAGGTGCTCAGGAACTGCAGTTCTGCCCTCCTTCATACGCACGATGAGATTTCAGCTTTTAAGTGATGCCTGTTTCTCACAGCCCTTTGCTCACCTTATCTCTCTAATGGAAATTCTGGCACTAGAACTCCCTTCACTTACGCACAACAGCAAATGTCACCAAGCCCTTTAGGCTGGGCAGGCAGGTGACATAAATAACCAAGCCTCTCTGTGCACTGAATGCGTGTGTCCACCGAGAGGAGAGTGCTCGCTGATGTCACAGGGAGAAGCCACGTGCCCAGAGGAGAAGAGGACTCAGCCCACACCATCGTGACACTCGATGCAGAAGGCACAACCCAAACTTAAAGCAAGGGAGGCAGATGTCAGAGCACTGAGCTCTCTGCTACCTCAGAAGGTCATGTTTGGCACCCTGCAGCCTCAAGCAGAGCGATGTTTCCCACACTCCAGCCTGTCAAACAGGTATAAGCTGTAATTTCAGGTCTTCAGAGCTATAAGGTTTCCAGATTGAGAAAATAACCTGCCAGCATTTTGGTGGCTTGCTCAGGCTGCAGCCACCACTGGTGAAACCAACTGGAATGGGTTCTGTGCTCACCTGAGAGCAGGCAGGACCCAGCACTCACAGTCTGGTCCCTGGTACCTGCTCTGGAACAGCATCTTCCCTGTGACACATCCCTCCTTCACACCCCAGTCCCCCTACCTGTTCAATTCTCTCACCTCATGCTGAGCTCGTGGCAGCAAGAAGTCAGAACAGAAGGCAAGAGATGGAAAGCATTGGGAAATGCAATTAGTGGTACAAACTTCAGTGATTTATCAAACACGCCTGAGGGGAATAAGGACTAACGTGCAGCCACAGCAGCTCTAACACGCCCTGCTTGGGCAACAACGTGCATACAAAGCAGTTATTCCACACAGGTATGGCTCAAAAGTCTTCCAAAACAGAGCATGAGGAGCAGACAAGGCAGCATGAAACAAAGTTCTTGCTCAATTTCCACTGGCAACCATATCAATAGGAACTCATAACCCGGCTCCTCATAACCTGGCCTCACTCACACTCCATCATCTCCAGCCTCCTTTCCTTTCCAAAAACCAGAGTCAGGCACGAGCAAAGAAGCCAATAAAACTCTCAAGCAGCAGCACGGGTGGGGTGGGAAACCTCCTGCAGCGATGCTCCCGGGACCCACGGGAGGCATCAGGAAGGGACGCCCGTGCCCACAGGCCGGCCCGCTCACCGATCTGCCCGATGAATTCCACCTTGATGCCCTGGTGCTCCAGCCGCTTGTTGGGGTTCTTGAGGGTGAGAACCACCCGCCCCGACACGGTCTCGCCGTCGTAGAAGAGGAAGTATTTCTCCTTCTTGCCTTCCTCCGTTTTGTGCTCCACCCGCCGCCGGCTCTCGGCGTCGCTCAGCACCAGCTCCAGCTCCGCGCTCTGCCCGAACCCGAAGAAGCTCATGGCTCCGGGATGCGGCGCGGGGCGGCGCGGCGCGGGCGGACGCCGCGGCCCCGCTGGCGGATCG
>VZTH01001485.1:24178-84470 GCA_013397815.1 Aleadryas rufinucha
CCGGTCCCTCTGTCTCTCTCTCTGTCCCAGTCCCTCTCTCTCTGTCCCAGTCCCCCTGTCCCCGTGCCTCTGTCTCTGTCCCAGTCTCGGTTCCGGGGTGGGCTCTACCCCGCTCATGAGCACACGGGACGCTCCGGCCCTTACAGCTGTTCTCACCCCGTGCCCTGCGGGGTTTGGGTATTCCGTGTTTATATTGGACCGTTATTTGGGGTGAAACGCTTGTTTTTGAGAAATCTCTCCCCTGGCACTTACAAAAGCTTTATATATATTTTTTTTTCCCCCTTCTCAGTGTGGGTGGACACGATGTGGGATCTGGAGTTCACGGAGGTCGAGCCTCTCGATCCGCGGGTAGCGGAGGACATCACGGCCGATGGGCTCGACAGCTTCACCAGCCTGTACAGCGCCCTGGTGCCCTTTGCCGCCGGGGAGCAGGAGAGCAGAGAGGTGACATGACCTGATCACAGAGCCAGCCATTCTCATTTTCTCCTTTTCACGTCTGTTTTGCCTTAAAATTCGCAAAATATTCAAAAACTATTCAAACAATTCTTGCTTTACGTGCTGGAATGCTTCAGAAAGAAGCTATTCCCAAATTTTAATAATATAATTTATCATAATGTTAAGTATATTTAGTATTATGTATTATAATTATTAAAACACTTTTTAAAGCATATAATGCATAAGGAGTTGGTCACGGTGGCACCTGTTAAAATCTGAATAATGGCTAATTTTGGACATCCGTGTTGTTATGGGATTCCTCACTATTTCTGTTTTGCCTCAGAATGTCTGGATCTTGTTTGCTGAGAGCAGCCTGTCCCACCAGGCCCTGGTGGCTGTGCTGCATCACTTTGTGCACGTGGGCCAGCAGAAAAGAGCCAACGCAGAGCAGAGGGTGTTCGCTCTGCACGCAGCTGGGCTGTACTTCCTGCTGCTGGAGATCCCAGGTGAGCCAGCAGCATCCCTTCGTATTCCAGCACGCCCTGAAGTTCTGGTGCTCTCCATGGTGCAGCTGGAAGGGGTCTGGCAGCTGGTGGTCCTGCTGGGATGTGTCACTGCTGGTGGTGCATCAGCCTGGTGCAGCTGGGCTTTGTTCAAGCAGCTCTTTCGTCTTCTCTTGAACTTTCTTAGGCTCTAGGACAGCACCTGTGGAGAGGTCATAGAATCACAAACTGATGTGGGTTGGGAGGGACCTTAAAGCTCATCTCATTCCATGGGCAGGGGCACTTTCCACTAGACCAGGTTGCTCCAGCCCAGCCCTGAACACTTCCAGGGATGGGACATGATGCCCAGGTGGTTTGATGCTCTCTGTGTGTTGTCTTTTCTTGGCAGGCAGCATAATCAATCAGGTGTTCCATGAAGTGGTGTTTGATAAGTGCCTTCACACCCTGACGAAATGCTTGCCTCGGGATATGAGGAAAAGGAAGAAGGCTCAGGCTCAAAACTCGCAGTCCAGTGCCAGAAGAAATAGAAAGAAAGGGAAACCATGCAGGAACGACAGCCCCAGTGTAAGATGCTTGTGCCATCTCTTCAGATACAAACCCCTATTTATAAGCAAATTGTTGGCAAGCTGTTTGTCTTTTCTGCCAATATAGATAGAAGAGATGTTGGAGGAGGAGGAGGAAGAGGATGATCAGGATGTTTACTGGTCAAGAGAAGGTCTTCTCCAAGTCCGCAACGCCGTCTTCCTCCTTTTGAAAAACTTCCTAAGACTTCTGACCAAGTTCTCCCTGGATGAAAGGCCTCAGTGCCTGCAGAACTGCGTGCAGGTGAGAAACATTCAGCTTGAGGAACCTTATGTGCCCTAACATAAACTTTTTGGGGATGCAGAGCACTCCACAGGGAGGGGTGGCAGCCCTGCCTTCCGTCACCTGGTCCCTGCTGGGAGTCAGTGGAGATGGGGGGCAGGGTGCCTGCTTCCTGTCTGCCTCTCATGCTTAAAACCTGCTGGCATGTGCCAGGTGTTTTGTTCATGGAATCAGAACGGTTTGGGCTGGAAGGGACCTTAAATCTCATCTCATTCCACCCCCTGCCATGGGCAGGGACACCTTCCACTGTCCCAGGGTGCTCCAAGTCCTGTCCAACCTGGCCTTGGACACTGCCAGGGATCCAGGGGCAGCCACCCCTTGTTCCTGGGGGAGCTTCTGGGCTTTGGGGTCTGCTTCTGCTCTGCTTCAAGGGAGGTATTTGACAGTGAAACCCAGTGATATGACCCTAGACATCCCAGAGCCGTGCACATCCTCCCCTCAGGAGACTGAGCTCAGCTTGGCTCTCTTCCCTTGCAGGTCTTTGTTGAAATGATCAGCTTTGAGCCAGTGCTCCATGAGTTCGACTTTTCAGCAGCCATGTGAGCAAATAATTCTTAATAATTCTTAATGTTTATACGATGCTTTGAACTGATGCCTTTTTCTCTGGTCCTAAAAATACGAGTCAGACACAGTTAGGGTGATAGAAAGGGTACCTTTAGATGAGGATCCTCAGGTGCACAAATTCGTCAGGTAGAAAAGATGCACGCCCCGTGTAATGTGTGTACATTTTTTATAGATTCTGCAGATTAGCATATCTGACAGGAACCCCCCAATTAGGAACCTTCGTGGTGAAATAATTCCCCCTGTTCTAGTACCTTCTATATTCTCCACCTCAGGATGATCCAGGGCCTATTTATGAAAGTGACAAATTCTCTTATAAAGATAGTTTGGATATATCCCGTGTGCTAACAGCAAACAGCATCTTGTGAATATTGAATGTTTTTCTGTCAGTGAGCTCTTCCAGTTGTAGTAGTCATAGAAAATGTTCCTCTGATGAAAGGGAAAGACATATCTTTGCCATCTTTCCTTAGGGATGTTAATAAAGCTGAGTACATTCCTGAGCTGGCCTGTTATGGACTGTACTTACTGTGTTCCCCTCTCCATGGCACACGAGATAAGGTAAAAGTTAACCAGAATCCTTAACACCCCCACAGCAGCGTTGAAAAGGAGTGGTTGCTTCTTTCCTTCTCTGCATGTTGTTTTTGCTTGCATGGTTTTTACTTTTCGCCCCAGTTTCCCTCTTTGTGCCAGTGCAGGTCTTTGCTGGGTCAGAGCAAAGATGGTTTTTTCCACCCCAGTCCTTGTTCCCTTTGGCTTCTCTGCTGCTGCACTTGTGTGCAGTGAATTCCGTGCTCTGCTGACTCTCGTGGCAAATGAAATGAAAACAAAGGAGAGCTGCAGTGGCATTTGATCTCTGAGTCTTAAGGAAGAGAATTCCAGGTGGCTTCCTTTGCCTGGAATGTTGTGATTCCCTGCTAGATGGAGCTGCAGCACCGCCTGGCAGCGTGTGAAGGGCTGGGCTGTGCAGTGCTCTGTGCACTCACTGAGGGTGAGCAGGGCTGGTTCTTGTTCAGAGAATACTCTGTGATCATGGAGCAGCCAGTTCTGCCAGAAACTTGCCATCTTTATTTGTTTAAATTGGCAAGCAGAGCGTGGCATCTCCCACTCACCTGAGTGCTGCTGCTCTGGATGGGGCTGCTGAAGGTTGGGTGTGCCCGAGCTGTGTCTGTGAGTCTGTGTGACCCCCCCGGGCTGGTTCTGAGCCTGCAGGCTGGGAATCAGCAGCTGTCTAGGCAGGAAAGCCTGGAGTACACACTAACCTGGTGTTCCTGAGTGCCAGCCCAACCTCAGCAGCCCCAGGTTTGTGTGTTTCTGCCTCCTTGGTTTCTCAGTGCAGCACGAGCCTTTTGGAACTGTTGATGTTCGTGGTGGCAGGAAGGTGTAGTCACTCCCCTTCCCAGACCTGCCTCGTCTTCCCTGCCTCTCCTGCTTGCTCAGGGAATGTCAGGATCATGAGGCAAGCTGTGGTCCCAAAAATGTGGCAAGGGAGGCAACTCCAAAAGTTCAAGTGCACATGGTGATACAAAACACACATTTAGCTTAAGACATCTCCTGTGAGTTTCCTCAAATTCCAAATGTTTCTGGCAAAAAAAAAAAGTCCACAGCTTTGGAGGGCAGCTGTTAATGTTTTCAGAAAGCCCTCCAGAGACCTTGCTGAACTTGCATGAGAATATCACAGCCAGGAATGATGTTGTGTGTAGTTGGAAAGTGTCCTCTTGGAATTTCTCTGCTTCAACATGTGCTGTTGTTTGGTTCTAAGCTTGATTCAGAATTATCTCATGACCCTTGAGTGCTTATCCATGGAAAAGAACCTGCAAATGACCTCTTCTTTCCAGACCCTTCCATGTGTCTTCCATCGGCTTCTCTATGTAATTCTGATGGCAGAGAGCAGTGAGGATTCCATGCACGAGGTCCTTCCCATCACACCAGCTGTGACCAGCGCCAGGAGCCAGGCTATAAAATTCATCAGGTGACGTTCAGAGCTCTGGGCATGGCTGCTCCTTTCTTCTGGCATGCCTTTGCTTTGCTGTTGAGGTGATAAAGGGATGAGAGAAACTGGCACTGGCTTTGAAGTTGTTTGTGCAAATGAGGCTTAATTAAAATGTCTGGAATGGGAATTTACTGAGCTTGCTGGCAGAGGGGCAAGAAGGTGCTGTTTGACAGGAAAGTGGTGGTGAGTGGAAAGGGCCCATTTTCTGTATTTTGCTTTGTGTCAGTTTTTCAGGTCTTGTGTTTTACTACAGAGAATTGTAAAGGAAATGAAAGATTAACATGGAGCTCACTCCTCCTTAGTTCTTTGCTTTCTCCTGCTTAATGATATGTTTTGCTTATGTTTATTCCCCCTGTTGGGGATCCATGTTGTTGGAAGTGTAGTTTGTGCAGAGATCCCCAGACAACATATAAAAGTAGATTGAGAACAAAGAAGCTTTTCATGTTACCCTTCTACTTGTTAGAAAAGTACGGGAAGAATTCTTTTGTGCCTGCAAAGCCAGGTTAATGTGGAAAGTAAGTATGGTTCTCTGAGCATATCCTGCTGCACTCATGCTTCCAGAATCATGGCCACTCTTCCTGACTTTTCAAATGCATTCCAAAAGGAATGTCCTTGATTTCTTTTTCCTCTGTTATAAACCAGCCTTATTAAAATCCACTTCTCTCTCTCCTGTGCAGTTCTCTGGTGGATGAGCTGAAAGAAGCCATTTATCCTACTCTCCGAATATTGCTCCAACATATCTGTGCCCAGGTATGCCAACCTCTGCTGCTTCTGGAGCTGAGGAACTCGTGTGGATACATTGGAATATCATTAATAGTTTAGGGAATCTGTTATCACAATGTTTTGTAAGGAGTGAAAACATGTGGTGGTGAAGTAGTGACTGAGGAAGCTGTGATGATCCTCCCAGCTATTGTTGAATGTGACCGTATCAGCTCATTAAATAAAAAACACTTCTCTTAAGCCCTGAAATGCCTTTCTGGCATGCAGAGCAGAGCAGTGAAGTATCACAGGGTGCCCTTACCCTTGTTTTTCAGGTCCCAGACAAGGCTGATTATCGCACCTACGCTGCCCAGGCCCTGGCGACCCTGCTGGACAAACTCCCCTGTGCAGAGTTCGCTTCTTTCATCGCTTGGCTTTATAAATTCTCACTCTACGAAGTAAGTGCATCCCCTTGATGTTTTGGAGATGAAGGGTTCAGTCTCAGCACTGAATAGCTCTGTCACTGCTGGTACCCAGAGGCAAGAAAACTCTGTGTTCACTTACGTTAACAGAGCACCTTGTGTGCTTTTTCATCCTACAGGTTCCCTCCAGAGTGTTTGCTCTGGATGCAGCCTTGGCTTTGTTGGAGCTGCCAGAGAGGAACCCAGGCAGCTCCTTGTCCCTGGAGGATCAGAGGTTTCTAAAGCACAAGTTTTTAGTGCAGGTCATGGTGGTTGGCCGGTGCTCAGACATAGCCCCCGTGGTCCGGAGCAAAGCTCTCAGCAGCCTTGACTGTTGTCTGGAAATGAAATCTGCTGCTATTTCGGAGAGCATTCAGGACTTACTACAGAGCTGTGAGTATTATGGGCACATTAGGTAATGGAAGTCATTCTTGAACTTTCGAGGGAATAATTGCTGGGAGGTAGGAGTTGTCAGGAACTTAAAAACTGGCACACAGAGTCCTTGCGTACTGTGTCATAATGAGAAGTAATTCATGAGCCTTGTTACTTATGAAGCCTTATATTTGGAAGGGATTTATTCTCGTGTATCTGTTCTAAAGAGATTCCTCTGTGAGGTCCCTTTGAAGGATGTTTACAGACAACTGAAATTGCTCATTGGAAAAAAAAAAAATGCAGTTCATTCTTGCCTGACAGCTGATTAAATCTTGAGTTGCCTTTTGCTTCTGCTAAGTTGTTCTGTTCGTGACTGGCATTCCGAGCTCCCTCAGGTGTGGTGAAGGCCAGATGGCACGATTCAGAGCCTGCACACAGCACCCCACGGTTAGATTGCTTGCCTGAAAAAAAATCTGGAATGACAGAATATCCAGAATTAAAATACTTTGTTTGATTTCCTTTTTTGTTTCTCGTTTTTGGCAGCCCCTGTCCACACAGTGTCGGAAACAAGCACAAACACTGCGAACGTGACAGCCACTGCAGAAGGTACAGAGTCATTCCTTTCCAGAGAGCCTCAGGCTCTTCTTGGCATGCCATTTCCTAAAAATACACATATCTGTTAAACCTAGGGCATGTGTGAGGCTCTCTGTTTAACACTGAACCGTCTTCTTGCCGGGTGAATATATGCCTTTATTATTCCTCAGCTTTTATCTTTTCTTTCAGCCGTGTCCAGCCATCCACCGAAGGCCCTTCCAACTTCCAAGACTTTTGAGCTGACAGTCAGCAGTGACACTGCTAGGCCTGATGGTATGTCAGAATTAAAGCAGCCTTTTCAGATAACCATTCAAAGCCTTAATTGAAATCAGACTTTCTGAAGTGTATTCATTGTCCATTTCTCAAAGGAAGTGGAGAGAGCTGTTACAGAACACTTAGGGGTGATGAAGGGGGTGGAATTGCCAGCCATAAAGAAATACTATTTCCACTCAAGTCTGAAAAATACATTTAATCCTGAAATGCTGATGTCTGTTGGTACTAATGTGGTGGCACCACTTGTTGAAAAGCAGGTAATTTGTTCTTCCCAAAAAGGACAGTAATTGATGTGGGATATAACACTTGTAGCACAATGAATTTCAGGGTAATTAAATCTCTTGCTCCAGTGCACAAAGAACTGATACATTTTGCTCTGTAGAGCACAGCACCTTTGTTCTGTAGGCAAGGATCCGTTTCTCTGCAGCATTAGGTTGGAAGTTGAAAGCAGAGTGTCACATGCAATGTCCTGATGCAGCATGGCAAGCTGCTTCTAATTTGTTGATAGCATGAAATCACCATGTAAGTTGGCTTTTGTGGCCGGGATGTTCCTCCTTTAAACCTCTCCTTTTCTTTTCCTCTTGTGTGGAAAAGCTCTTCTTCCTAACCTTTAGGCCCCTGCCAGGATCTGTGCTCTCAGTTCTTGCTGTTCACCTCCCTTGAACTGCTGACAATTCAATTCTCTGCTCGCTTCCCATCCTGCAGCGGTGCCTTTGTTCTGTTCCTCACGCTGCTCCTCGCTTGGGATCTCCCTCCCTATCTCCAGGAGCCAGGCTCCAATCTCCCCCCCCATTGAAAGCTCCCTTTTTCAAACACTCTGCTGATAAATTTCCTTAATCTGCTCCCTCAGATAGAAAAGTCCTCCAGGCCACTCAAGGTATTGTGTATTCCCTGTTCAGTTGCAGGCTCCTCGTGCCAGAGGATGCCTGGGTTTGTATCCGATACCCAGCTGAGCACGCGCTTGGCACTTGGCAAAACAAATTAAGAAAAGGCTGGAATGAAAAAAGACTGTCTGGAGCTCCAGAGGATGCTGAAATCCAGGGCTCTCCAAGGCAGTCAAGGTGCATTAGCAAAGCTGTCTGGCTCATGCCTGTGCTTGGCTTATGCCTGTGCTAATTTTGCGCTCCTCTGAAGACCAAACAGCTCGGGTTTTTTTGTTAGAAAAGAAATAACTCTTGGCCAGGGATAGACAGAACATGCTCAGCGCTCGAGGGCAGAGATAAGGAGGGTGGGGATAAACTGCAAGGTGAGGTGTGCACTGCAGAATTCCCTCTGCCCACCAGCATCAAACGTTCCCTACCCTTGGGAGTTCTCAGCCGTTTAGAACTTGGGATTTTTGGTTGTTTCGTTGTTTGGTTTTTTCCCCCCACCTCTTTTCTACATCAGAAAAATCAATGTCAAAGTGTGATTATTTGGTCACCTTCACAAGACTGGACTATTTTAGTAGCAAAAATCTTGCGGTGGAAAGGTTCTGTGCTCTTCCTGTGCAGCTGCTCTCAGGAGGAGGAGGATGGGATTGCACTTAGCTGCCCATTAAGGAAGCCCAGATCAAAGTCCCTTTGCTTCCTTTGGTAAAAATTTATTTTTAAGCTAGTTTTGATTAGTTCCCTGTGACTAATCCTATTTTTTAATGGCAACAGGATGGATGTCCATGTGAATCTCTAAGTAACAGATCTCCAAATTTGGCATATCTTTGGGAAATCTGACTTGATGCTGGGAGAAATCTAACAAACAGCAATAAATAGAAACCTTAAAAGCCATGGTAAAATGCTTGAAGTTCTTATGGCCAGTTAATAGCCCAGTGATTCAAAATGTGCGAAATAATTAATCTGTATATTCAGTTGTGTGTCATTTATTTCCTTGATGATGTATTTTTTCCTGACAACATGCAGAAATAAGTATGAATATGGCTGTGCAAAGTAAAATTTGAGCCCTAACTTGGCATTCAGGGAAGAGAGATGTGTTCTGGTTGCCTTGTAGACTCTGAGGTGGTTCTTTGCAGCTGCTGTTCTGCAGCCTCAAGGAGTTAGTAAATGGGAGTCATTTCCCCTCTGTAACACACAGCAGCTCATACATTAATGCTTGATGCTGTGTGGAGCTCTGAGGCAGAACTCACAGGAGGTTGTGGGTGTTCTGAGCTGTGCAGAACCTCCCCTGGCTCTGCGTTGGCTGCATTTGTCTGAGCTCTGCCCAGGTAGCTCTTCCCACAGGTAGCAGGGTCACCTGTGCCACAGGCTTTTGTTCAGCTGTGCCTGACTCATCTGATGAGCTCTCACACTCTGAAGGTAGCCTGACACCTTTTATGTAGACAAATAAAAATGGTTTATTGAAATTACAAATTCACCTTTTTTTTTTTTTTTTTTGCTGCATGTCTCAAGTAATTTATTCCTTCAGTTTCTTTTGTGATATATTAAGATGTGTTTTCAGATGAAAGTGGGGAAATTGTTTGGGTTTGTTTTTCCTTCTGGCTTATGCCTCGTTCTGGATTGTTCTGGGTGATTTTGATTGTGCTTTGTTCAGTCCTTCTGAAAGTTTTGGGGAACCATTTGAGTTTGGTTTTGCACTGAGTTTGTGCTGCTTTAGGGTGGGGAGGCCCTGGCACAGGTTGCTCAGAGAAGCTGTGGCTGCCCCTGGATCCCTGGAAGTGTCCAAGGCCAGGCTGGACGGGGCTTGGAGCAACCTGGGATAGTGGAAGGTGTCCCTGCCCATGGCAGGGGGTGGCACTGGATGGGCTTTGAGGTCCCTTCCACCCAAACCATCCTGGGATTGTGTGGTTTCAGCTGGTGCTGTGGGTAATTCCTTCTTTGTGGGAGTAATTCCTTTTTGTCCTCATTTTGGATAGGAGAAGAGTTCATGGCCATACTGAGAGAGAGAGCTGGAGATGAGAAGATCATCGTGAGGAAACCTGCTGTGCGGGTAGGGTGGGGTTTGCATCCTTCTCTGCTCTCAGTGATTACCAAAATCCGTTAAATAATTAATTAGGCCACAGCTTTGCTGCAAACTCTGTTGCTTTGCCCACTTGTAGCTTCCTGCTCTCCCTGCAGAGTGCCTTAAAGGCATTTAAAGATCTTGTTTACTAGCTCCTGATAAGTAAATAATGCAGGCATAATGATGGGAATTTCTCTAGTACCCTTGCTGGCGTTCTGTTATTCCGTCATTTGCGAGGAGAGGCTCTTGTCAAATGTCAATAGGCATTTCAATTAAGAGACTTCCTCATAAACTGAAGCATATTAGCTGCTTAGTTTGTTTCGACCTTGTTAGCAAAGGGATTAGGTTATATCCAGCCTCTTTTTGAGCTGTGTGTTGCTTTCCTTGCTGCTCATTTCTTTAATGAAGTCATTAGCTTTTAAAGAGAGATGCTTCAATGGAAATTTCCTTGTTTTAAAAAAGAGGTGTCTGCTGCTGACTGCCTTCCTCTGTTAGTCCTCTTCACCCCAGCTCTTCCCCCTCAATTCACACACTGATTTGAGCTTCCCAGTTAGGGCTTTGCAATTCATGTTTTAATGCTTTTTGATTAAGAATAAAAATAAATCCCCTCTTCCTCATTGCCAAGAAAAAGCCGTGGCTCATACGTTATTTTCAAGGGGAAATTGTGACATTCCCCCTCTCCAGCTGCTGTTCCAGAGCAGGAATGACGGGAATGATATTTTCTGTTTCACTTTACGTCTCTGGTTGTGCCCAGCACTCATGAATCGTTAATGTGCTGTCTCACCCTGGGTGGGATAAACCTCCGGCTAACGTTGGCAGGGGGTAGATTGTACTTTTGCTTTTCCACTCCTTGCCCCCCAGCCTGGATATTCCCAACAGAGCCGTGCTGCTGTTTGCCTTGCAGGTGCTGGGGAGCCTCCTGAAGCACGGGCTCATGCCCTGCACCGCCGAGAACGTGGGCGCGCTGCAGGAGCGCTGCCGCGACCCCGCCGTGTCCGTGTGCAAGCAGGCGCTGCACTCCATCACAGAGCTGCTCCTGGTGAGGGTGGTGCCTTTCCTTGGTCTTAAAATCAAGAGCCAAACACAGTTAGAAGGGAAAAAAGGGGTTTTACCTCGGTATTTATTTTAAGGACCCTTGGTGCACCCNAACAGGAACTCTGCCAGGCCCGGGCTGGGGGAGAGCAGGAGGGACCACGCCCATCAGTTACTCACTCGGGGAGTTGCATTTTGTGACTCCTCTCTAATTTTTTTTCATTACCTTTTGACTCGGAAGTCATGACTCACTCTGATACCTACTTGTGATTTATGCAGAGTGCTTCCAACTGTTGGAAACACTGATTTTTTTCTGGCTGTTGATTTATGTGTCATGAAGAAAATGTTTATGTTGCTGGCCTTCTCAAGTTAAAAAAAACCCTGAATCACTTTCAGATGTAATGTGTGGATGATAGCACTGCTATATTTTTCTTTCTTTTCTATTTATTCACAAAGGGTTCGTAGCTCAGGCTTGGAGCACAGGGTTTATATTAAGCAAAGCTCTTTTTTTTTTAGTGCTAAATCATCTGCTGTGCAGCCTTATTGCAAACCTGTTATAATTCTTTATAGAGTCTCAAAACAAAGTGTTGCAGTACTTTAGCAGAAACACCAGGTATTTATCATAGAGATGATTAAAGACCTTGTGATGCTGAGTTTCCCTGTCCCACCTGCTGCCACACTGCTGGCGTTGATTAAAATTCAGTTTCAAAGTTTGTAGCTGAACCTGGAGGCCTTTGCTGGTCTTACCCCTGCGTTTGGGATCCCCTAATGATTTAAAAACGTGTTTCTCTCAGTTTCAGCACAGCAATGTCCTGGTGCAGAAGGCCTGGTGGAACGGAGTGGTGCCCGTTGTGACGGACGCAGAAAACTCTGTCCAAGAAAAGGCCCTGGATTGCCTTGATCAGATCTTGCTGCAAAACATAAAACCTTACCATAAATCCAGGAGTGATGATAGTCAGAAGCTGGCCTGGGATCTGCTCTCCCTGTCTTCAGAAAGCAAGGAGCTGAGGTAAGTGCATTTTTCCCATCTCTGCCTGTGTTAACATTCAGGGACAAAACCCAGAGGTTGTTTTTTTTTTTTTTGCTTTTAATCCCATTAGAATACATGACTTTTCCTTTACAGAAGGAAATTACCTATTGAGTGGAGGACTAAGATAAGAGTCTGAGCTTGTGCTCTCATTCCCTGTGTGGCCACAGACTGTTAGGTACCACAGCTGACACACACACACACTGTTAAAATGGACGTGCTGTCTGCTGTGCAAGGACAAGAAACCCAATTTTTTCTCTGGGATTTCTTTAAAGCTACTTAAATTCCCTGCTTGAAACCATCAGTATAATTCTGGAAATGGAAACTGCCACGCTGAGGTGCTTGTGTTGCCCTGCCAGCTCCCAGGACAGAGCTGCTGAGCGTGGACAAGCTGGCAGGTGGTGAGAAGAGTTCAGCTTTGCTTTGTGCCAGGTATTTTCACTCGCTGCTCGTGTTACCTGTGCTCTCTCCCTGGACTGAAATGCTCACACACAGCATTGTTACATCCTGTGCTGGATGCACTGATAGCACATGAATATTTAAGTCAAATGGAGGTGTTCCTCTGACAGAAGTGAGAGAGGATATATAAAGCAAGAACATCACCTTGTATTAATTCTTATGTACAATATGTTACTTGTCTTGTGACAAATCAAATTACCCTGCCTGCCTCAGAACGCCGTGGGAAGGAGCGGGAGAGATGGGATGACACACAGCATGACGAGGACACAACATTGATTAAAGACAGCTGTATGTTTATTAGTCAACAGGGCAGAATAGCTGGGAAGGAGCAGACAAGGCACTGGTGGTGCTGCAGTGCCAGTGTGGGGAGCTGTCACTGTTCTAATTCGGGCATTTCAGAGCAGGGTTTGCACGTTTGTGGCACCTTCGTCCTCCTGACCCTGCAGGACCCCGCAGCTTGAGAAATCTCACAGCTCTTCCAACGTGAAGCAGATAATTAGGGTCATGCAGAAAGATGAGCAGGGTGTGATGCCTGACATGACTCTGCTGTCCCTTTATCCCTGGGAGTCTTCAAGGCCAGGCTGGATGGGGCTCTGAGCAGCCTGGTCTAGTGGAAGGTTGTCCTTACCCATGGCAGGGGGTGGAATGAAATGATCTTCAAGATCCCTTCCAATTTAGGCCATTCCATGACTCTGGGTGTTAAATAACAGCTGCTAGAAAGTCTTTGTTACAACCTGCTGAAATTGTATTTCCTGATGTGTCATGGTACCAGTTGGGCCTTCTGTCTTACTGCCCCAGATCACTACATCCATGTAGGAATGCCAGGTCTGTGGGGAAAATGTGTGTAAAGGTGTAAATTTTCAGTGTGCACAGTGGCAATGCCAGGCAATGTATGCTTTGTTGTGTTGCCCAGTGTATGTTGGATTTTTCTGGATTTTACCAACTGTTTTGTTTATTCCTCCCTACACTTCCCTTTCTTCCCTGCAGCCGTTACCTGAGCAGAGCCCTGACTATGTGGTCCAGCCAGAAGAAGCTGACCTCTGCTTTTGTCCAGAATGTGATGTCTCACCTGGAGACAGAGCATTCCAGCGCAGCTTGGATGCTGCTTGCCAAGGTGGCAGCTTCTTCCCCCAAGCTGGATTATTCCAAGATCATTGAATCCTGGTACAGCAGGTCAGTGTGTGCTTTGAGCTCCATTCTACAAGGTAGCCCTTTGTGCCCTTCCACAGATTGCCTTTCAGCTGCTTAAACCCCATTTTTTCCCTCAAACTGTGAGTTCTGCGGCTGGAAATCCAGCAGCGGCCTCAAGATCCGTGCAGTAACCAACTCTTTCCTTAATCTCTTTGAGTTTTCATTGGCTTTGACAGGCCTGCCTTAATAATGCATGTCCCAGATGAGAGGATTGTTCAGCTGTGATTTGGTGGCGTGCCTCAGAGCTCACTGTTGGTTTTCCAGGCAGCAGAACACGGGCAGTGACACTGTGGGACACATCCTGTGTGTCATCGGGCACGTGGCAGAGCACCTCCCCAGGAGCAGCTCTCAGGGGCTCAGGGGTGAGTGGCCCCAGGCAGCTGCACAGGTTTTGTGCTTCCCCTCCTCCACAAGCACTTGAAAAGCTTAGAAAGTGCTCGTTTTATGTGTGATCTCATCTCCAGAGGACATCCGGAGCTGGCTGAAGGAGTTTCGGTGTCCCCGGGTGCTGATCAGCCCGGCTGTGCAGACCCTGCAGAGGCTCTGCCGGGCCTCTGTCGATGAACCAAAGGAGGCACAGGTGGGACTTTAAATAAACCTTTTAAAATAGCCTGTTCCCCACTCAGGGGGTGTCTGCTCCTGTCTCCAGGCTGTGGGTTGATGAGTTCTAAAAAAAGGGGCTCTGACTCCAGCAGCTCGAGCTCAGCTCTCTTTGCTGCAGTTTCTTACAAGTCCTGTGGCTAAGGCTGGACTCGTAAGAAATCTTCTGTCTTCAAATGTATTCCCCCCCACGCCTCTGAAACACCTGGCATTTGCTTTCTGTCCAGGTTTACAGAATTCCTAAAGCAAACCTGGTGCTGTGCTTTTATTACAGCAGCTGCTTCTCGGGCTTGGTCCAGTTTGAAGCCATAGATTTTTGCCATAGAATCCATAGAATCTCTGCCATAGAGCCATAGAATCATATAGAATAGAATCCATATAATCATAGAATCCATAGAATCATCTCATAGAGCCATAGAATCTCTGACTATTCTCCATCAGAGCTGCTGGAGATACACATATTTTCTAGACCTCTTCCTGGAGACCAAACAGGGCGTTAATAACTTGCTCATAACTTTTTTCTGCCTCCATTTGTTTTATGCCATGGCTCTGTTCTGCTCCCATAGTGGGAAGTTAGACCGTATTTTGTTGGTAAAATAAAGATCTCAGCCTGAACACAGTTGCAAAGAAGCTAAAACTGATGCAGGTCTCTGTCCCTAATGATTTCTCTTTGTGTCTGTTTTATATTTCTCTTTCAGTATTGACAACAGCTATTTTATAATAAGCACCCCAATCAAATTTAGTAAATAATGGGCAAAACTGCACACTCTGTGCCTCAGAAGCCAGGGTGGGGTGATGCTTTCTGGGGTTTTTTTTAAACTGGCAATCAGAAAATCCTCCCTTGTAGGTTCAATTATCACAGAGTGATGGCTTAAAATGAAAGGCAGATGTTCCTGTAGTTGGTGACTTTCTCAAATCTAACAGCTGTCATTTATATATGTATTTGGTTATTAAAATTGCCACTTTCAGATGGTGGAAAACCAGAAACGATGCTTTATATTCACCACAGTATAGTAGATAATGAGCTTTTCCTGTGTTTCCCCTCCACTCTTTGGGATTCACATCATGTTTTCTTTGTTAATGGAGCCGCTTTTTTCAAGCAACATCTAAAAATTCACACAGACACCTCCAATGTGTTGGGTGCACATGAAACAGCCGCCTAAATCCTTTTTGTTTAAGTCCGTGTGATTTCTATAATGAAGTAAACTTGGGCCTGTGGATCATTAAAAGCCAAATTTTCCAAGGTGTTTTGACACTTGCACACATCCTTTGATGTGCAGGGAGAATTTTAAAGCTCTGAGGCACTGTCAGATTGATTTTAATGGGATCCAGATTATTAAAAGCATATAAAGACTTTGATATTAGGGATTCATGTGTGGACAGATATTACAGCTACCTTTTGTTTAATTAATAAAATGTTGAATTAATTTTGTTTAATTATGGAACAGGAGCTGCTCAACCAGGTGTTTGGAGATTTAGTATCCACCTGTTACAGCTACATGTCCAATATAGTCCTCAAAGAGGGTGGAGCAGAGCAGCTGCAGGAAGATCTCTTGGTAAGTTTGGTTCCCCTTCACGGGTTATTTAAAGGGTGGAGGTGTGCTTGGGGTTGGTGTTCCTCAAAGTCCATGCCAGGAACTGGGATGATGGGAATGTGCATGGCCTGTGTGTGGGATGAAGTCTTTTATTTGTGGGCCCGGGAGCACACGGCAGTTTTACACACCAGCAGTTGCTTTAAGGATATGGCACCCCGTGTATTTTTAATATATGACGTGGTTTTTCCTTGCTTTTCCACTCAAACTTCTCAGAGGAGCTGTTTGGGAGAGAGGTCTGTAAAATGCATGGAATGCTTTGAGGAGTATTTCGGTATCATTAGATGTGGGGGGTGTTGGAGCACATTAAACACACCCACCCAGGATTTCTGTTCCAAAGCCTCCCCTTCTGTTCTCCAGCCACTGCCTTGAAAGGACTGAGGGAATTTTGAGTCGTTTCTGGAGAAGAACCGACTCCTGCTGACTTCATTTGCAGCTCAGCCACTGCCTTTTGACTGCAGTGCTGCTTTCTCTCTGCAGGTGAGACACCTCTTCCTCCTGGGCGAGGCTGCGCAGATGTGCCCAGCCAAGGTGGAGAAGTACATCTTCTTTTTGGTCCAGGCCATCCTGGCCCCTCCTGTCAGCAAGGACCAACGTGAGCCACTCTCCTTCTGCCTTTAGCTTTGCATTCACAGACACCACTGTGTGCCAGGCCATGCTTCCATCCCTGACCTGTTCTTTTCCAGTGTCTACTTCCCAAGACAGTTCCCCGCCGCTGTCGCAGTTCAGAGGCTCAGCCATGCCCACCGTGGTCAGGGCTCATGCAGTCATGACTTTAGGTAAGTGCCACCCTGCCCTAGAAATGGGCTTTTTTTGTATCTCAGCCTTCCTGGTGAAGTTTTGCCCGAAATCCTGGAGAAAAGGAGGCTCAGGGGTGGCCTTATCACTCTGCAGCTCCCTGACAGGAGGGAGGAACCAGGTAACATGGGACAGGACAAGAGGAAAGAGCCTCCAGCTATGCCAGGAGAGATTCAGGTTAGACATGAGGAAGAATTTCTTTGCTGAAGGGGTTATTAAACATTGGCAGGGGCTGCTCAGGGAGGTTTCATCCCATCCCTGGAGGTGTCCACGGAACAGCTGGACTCGGCACTCAGAGCTCTGAGCTGGGGGACAGAGTAGGGATCAGTCACAGGTTGGACTCAGTGATCCCAGAGGTCTTTTCCAACCTAAACAATTCCGTGTAGAGCTCTGGCAGTTGTGACAGAGAGCCCCAGTGCTCTGTTTGCATTACCTCAGCTCGGAGCTTTTAGCAATGCAAATATCCATGGAAACAAGTTGGGCAAACCATCAGAACCCTGCCAGCTCTGCTTCTCCAGGTGGTTAATGCATTAATAATCATCAATAATTATCAGTGTCCCCCAGAGCTGTGCTCTCCTGGTACTCAGAGTTGGGTGCTGAAGGATCATCTCACTTGTAGTAAGATGCTCAAGAGAAGGTGAAGAAAACTTGGTGCTTTTGATGTAGTTTAGAGCAGAATGACTGCACACAGTTACTTGTCCTCCTCAGCATGAGTGAAATGCTGCTTTCAGAGAAGCCTGGTCAGCTGCATTCCCATGATTCTGAGGAATACCAAGTGCAAGTTCCGGGTTTTAATACTTCCGTGGTTAGGAATAAGTTTCTTTGCAGATAGGCAGCATTGTTCTTCCCTTAATTGCTTTGGAAAGTTTAATACTTTCGTGCAGAGCTTGGGAACAGGGAGAAGTGATGTTAGAACTATTGCAGGCTTTTTTATTTTAGGTTGGTTCAGTGATGCTCTCAGAGGTGGGTGTCTCCCTGCTATGCCTATGACAGCTGGGGCTGTTCTTTTTAGCTGCTTTGAATAATACCCTGTACACAGAAATAGTTTGCTGTGAAGGAGGGAATTTGGCATAGAGACCCACTCTGTAGGTCTAAGGGGAGTTTGGAAGAACTTGAAGTACCGTCTCCCTGCGAGATCGTGCCGATTGCTCATCAAGTTCCAGCATGAGTTTGTTGTTTATTCCCTTGTTTACTTCCCGATCCCTTCCCCGGCTCGTTTCGGCCCCGAAGGAGGCAGCGAGCGGGGCTGGGCGGGTCGGGAAGGACGCTTCACTCCCAGCTCTGCCGCTCTGGCGGCGCTCCCCAGGGAAGCTGTGCCTGCAGCACGAGGAGCTGGCGAGGGAGTCCGTCCCGGTGCTGGTGCAGGAGCTGGAGGTGTCGCAGGAGATGCCCGTGCGCATCAACGCGGTGACGGCGCTGTGCGACCTGTGCGTGCTCCACACCTCGCTGGTGGACAGATACATCCCCAACGTCTCCCTGTGCCTGCGGGACCCGCACCCCGTCATCCGCGAGCACACCCTCACCCTGCTCACCAACCTGCTCCAGGTGAGCCGGGGCTGAGCCTCCGTGCCCCTGCCCAGCTCCTGACGGCTCAGACTGTAATTAATGCGCTCCGAGTTAAGGCTGTTCCGGCTCTGTGTTTGGTTACTGCCTTTTCTGCTGGCTCGGCAGCGATACAGTTGGATAATGAGGTTATTTTTAGTCAGTGGTTGCCCCTTTTCTCATCTTGGTTTCTTTGAACTCCCTCCAGTTTCGCTCCTCTATCAATGGCTGTAACAAGCACCACAACACCTTTTTTTTTCCTCCTGCTGTCTCTGCTGATTGTTCTGAAGGTGTGAATGTTGAGAGGCTCAAGATGTTTACCCTCCCAATGTTCACATGAGGGCAGGTTTGGAGTGCACTTGGCTCTGAAAACAGCGTTGAAGAGCACGTCTGCCATGGGGTGGGAGAGCAGATTTCTCATTTTTCTACTTTATTCCTGATACCCGGGGTAAACTTTGCTGTGCTGCTGTGGCATTTACGCTGCTTAGAGCATCCCCCAAAATACTTGGGGTTGTTTTGGGGTTTATTTTATGTACCTCTGGCTGAGGTTTTGCAGCTTGCTCATTTGCCTGACTACAATTTGGAGGTTCACACTTAAGTTTTCCTGGTTCAGGTTGTTCATTTTTTGTCTGCTGATTTCTGCAGGGGGAGTATGTGAAATTGAAGAACTATCTCTTCTTTCGGTTTGTCAATGTCTTGGTGGATCCAGACCCAGATATTGCCAGGTAAAAAGCTCAGCTGTGAAAGGATGGAGGAGCTGAAGGTCAGAGATGTCTCAAAACCGGTCTCAGTCTTGGCACTTTCACACTGTGAATTAAAATTCCAGTGGCAAAACAGATTGTCCCACTAACCTCTGTACTTCCTTTAGGGTCTGCAGTGGTAGCAAAGAGGTGATGAACCTCCCTCCAGGTCATTTGAAGGTCCCAAAGTGTGTCTTTGGCTGCCCTCAAAACGTGCAGCTCTGCTCTGTTTAGGACTCAGTTATCCAGAAAAAAAATGAGTATTTGAGACAAGCCTGTAGGAAATCTTCCTTGTGGTTTTCTGAGAGGCTCTGTCTCAAGTGCTGGCTTTGTTTTAGGACTAGGATTAAATATTTTTGGGGGGTTTTTTGTCTTATATTGCATGCCTTGCCTTTTCAGCCTTCTGCCACATCTCGTAATTGTCAGAGGAATGACCTGTCAGATGATGTGTCAGAGGAATTATGCACTCTGATTTTAAGTGCATGTTTATGAAGTTTTTTGAGGTTTCAGAGTCTCCAGCTGCTCTGTTATGTGAGAAATGAGTGGGGCACGTTTCTTCCAGGAGGGGAGGTGATGTAGAAATTCTGGATGCAGAGGAGGGCTGGACACCTTGCTGCTTGTTTCTGCCCAGAACAGTCAATCTGAGATGGATATTTCCAGAACCATCACCCTATTGTCAATTACCACTCACATTTCCCTTTCTCTTCAGTGTGTTTTTAATATCTAAAAATGTCTTTCCAGTAGATGGTGACATTGCAGCATCGTGTTCCTCCCATTTCTTTGGGAGCCTTTTCCTTTGCATCTGCATTTAGAGACTGCATCCTGACAAAACCACATTCTTCAAGTCTGGGGTTGCCTTGCAGCTCTTGCAGGACCTTTGGTGATTAACTTGTTGCTCAGTGCTGTGTCTCAGGCACAGTGGAACTCAAGTTATTTAAATAATTTAAGTGTTGTGCCTGGATTCGAGTTCAGATTTATTTCTGACTCTAATGGCCATAAAAATGAGTAGTGTTGTGGATGCTGGAAATGTCTGTCTCTCTGAAAAAAGGATGGAAGTCAGTGAGCTGGTATCCTTGTGCAAGCCCAGATGGAGCTGGGCAAGAATTAAATGTGGTACTGAGGGAGACTTGGCAGAGGAAAACCATCCTCCTGCCTTGAGAGCCCTTCACAGTTTCAGGGGTGGCTTTTAGAAACTCTCCAGTGATAATTTCTTTTTCCTCCTCTCCAGTTTTGCAGAGTACTGCCTGGTGCATGTCTTGCTGATGAGGAACCCCGTGATATTCTCCCAGCACTTCATCGAGTGCATCTTCCACTTCAACAGCTACGAGAAACATCCGAAGTACAACAGGTTCCCCCAGAGCGAGAGGTCAGCTGAGCACATTTCTGTCTAAATTCTGCTAAATTATGGGCTGTCTGGCCATGCAGCTCTCAGTGACAGCACAGCATTCGTGTCACTTCATAATTATCCATGCAACAGAGTGAGAAGAGCCGGGGGAAGCAGTGCTGAGTCGTGTCCTGCCTTCCCTGCGACACTGCTGTGTGTAATTTGTAGGACTGTGCGGTGTCCTAACAGGTTTATGGGTCTTAAAAGTGACATGCAAATATCCCTGGCTGATTTAAGGTCTTATTATTTCTGGGAGCTGGCATAATGTGATTTGGGGCTGTGTAAAATGTCGTGCTCTGCCACAGGGCGAAGCAGCTCTTCTCTCTGAAGGGGAAGGACAACAAGGAGAAGAGGATGAGGATCTACACCTTCCTGCTGGAGCATTTCACAGATGAGCAGAGGTTCAACATCACCACCATGATCAGCGACAACATCCTGGGTAAGGGTCTGCCTTATAAAACCTGTCAAACAAAGAACTGGTGTCTGTATAAAAGCCCATGATCCAGGTGTTTCATCTTCCTGGCTTCCCCATCACTGCTGCTTCTGGTAAAATAAATTATTTCTTGCCTGTGTATTCCAGCTTGCTTTGTGTATAAGGTCCTTCCTTTGGACCTGGAAGGCAGCGAGCTGCTCTCAGACACATTTGCAGTCCTCAGCTGCAAAGAAATCAAGCTGTCGAGTATGAGGTCCAAACCTGAGGAAGACACTCAGCGTGAGGAAGATGAGATGTCAACGGCCAGTGCTGTCATGCAGGTGGCCCAGAAAAAGCTCATCTTGCAGGTGAGGGGCACTTGGTCTGCTGTGGGAGGAGGGCTGGGGAGCTCTGTGTCTTGTCAAAACAAAATGTGAAGGCAACGTTTGTGAGGGATGCTTGTCCTGGAGCTGGAGGGGTCAGAAATGCATTTCCCCAGAAGCCAGGGGAGCTGTGCTGAGCTGGATTTGTTCCCCACTCCTCTCCTTGCTGAAGCATTGGAGCGGAACAATGATTTTCCTGCACCTCTGGGCAATGTGCCTTCACTGTGAGAACTGAGTGACTTTGGTGATGCATCTGAAAAGGCTCCACTTAGGTTAAAAGCCTCTGTGCATGTGTGTGGTGTAAGAGCAGCCTTAATTACAGTAATTCCCTGGCTGTGGGGGGATAACTCCTCTCACTTGGGCCGTCCATCGAACCGCAGAGTGGCTTCTCCTCTATTGCCTCGCCTAACTGTTCATGCCTTGTTCACAAAAAGGGTCAAAAGAAGAATTTAATAGAAAACATCATCCCAACAATCACATCACTGAAGTCCCTGATGGAGCAGAAGAGGACCCCAGCTCTTAAGGACCTGATGAGCTGCCTGCGGGTAAGGGGAAGTGTTTTCTTGCTGGTCGTGGTGTTTTTATCCTCTCTGGAGTTAATGTGCTGGGTGTGCAACCACTGCCAGAACGAAGAGCCCTTCTTAGAAGGGAAGAATTCAGAAGATGTGATGTTGTGACACTGCCACTGTGTTAAATAATGTGGGAGGTGGAGGGATTGGAGAGAAGGCTCTTGGCGTGGAACGTGGGCAGGAAAAAAGCTCAAATGCTGGAAAGCTTTTTCATGTTCTGAAGAACAAATTGGAGTTGAAACTCTTCAGTCTGTTAAAAACACCTCTGCTCTACCAACTGGTGTTTCCTTTTGCTCCCAAGCAGCTGTGATCTGAATGGGGATGTGAATCAGTAGCTGGGGGAGATTTCTGAAAGGGTCCAAACATCTCTTATTGCTGCAGGAAATTATGCAAGATTACCGAAACGAAATCAAAGACTTCTTTGCTGAGGACCAGCAGCTGGTAGTCGAGCTGGAGTATGACATGAGGAAATATGAAGAGCAGCTGGCCAGGGAGAAGGAGCTGGAACAAGAGCAGCTCTCAGCAGCCCATTGGGAGGTTGGTGCCACTGACTCTGTACCTGTCTCCTGTGCTCGAATTTGTGTGCTCACAGCACCCAGGCCCTGCCTGTGGACCCCAGGAGCAGGGGTGGTTATTGGAGCAGGATGGTTATGAAGGGTTTTCATACCTCTTCTTACTTCCTGACAGAAGCTTTGGTTTCAGAGTCATTTAATAGGCTTAGAACATCGACAAACAAAGCCAAGAGGAGCAGCAAATGATTAATGGAGAACGAATTAAATTTAAAGGGAAAACCAAGTCTAATTTGGCACTGGCTGGGTTTAGATGTTGTATTCTCTCTGTTCCCAGAATGATAAACTGGTAACAAAGAAAGGAGTTCACTTTGTCTGACTTCAGGTGTCTACAAAGTGGAAATTCAAACCTGTCCTAGTCATGCAGACCCTCTTTTAAATTCAGTGTAAAGAAATAAATATGTGCCTGAGTCAATTGTCCTGAACTATTTTGGAGACCTACCTTAAGATGAGATAACTTCTAGCCTGGAAGTGCATTTCTCTGCAGACTATAGAAGAGCACTTTATATATAGACCTCTAAACTAGGACAATAGTGTCCCTGTTCAATTCTTGTGAAAACTTTGGCCAATAAATTGTTTCTCCCCAGCACCCTTCACATCCATCACACAAAGGGCAGTTCGTAAACACTCGGGTCCAAGCACCTTGCAGGGTTTCCTACTCTTGTATCCCTTGCCAGACATGACCTTTTCTCCTGTTTTCCACAGCAATCTCCATCTTTGGAGAGAGCTGCATCTCCTGGTGTCCAGAATAACAACAGTGCTCAGTCTCCTGCGAGTGGGAGGCTGTCCACATCCGTCCCTTCCTCTGGGCCTTCTGACTTTGCCATACCTCGTGCTGGTGCTCTGAAGCAGCCTCAAGTGGGTCGCAGGTACGGGCTCCTCTTTGTTACCTGGTATTTGATATTTATATTTGTTATATACATTTACATTGCTTTGCTGGTCCACTCTTTTGAAAGTGGTTCAAAGGTCATGGGTGTTGCAGCATAATCTTCTTATCAAGCTGATGCCTATCTTTGGTCTTAAAATCAAGAACTAAACACATTTGGAAGGGAAAAACAGGGTTTTACCTTGGTATTTATTTTAAGGATCCTTGATGCATTCTGTCCAGGTGGAGCACGCTGGAATGCACATTGAAAATGCACCCACAATAGTTTGGGTATATCATTATAGGCCTTACCAATTAGCAAATCTATCAAAGATTCCCCAATGAGAGGCTGAGTGAACTCCCCTCCCCGAGGCACTTTCCCCCCCTCGCCAGGCCTAGCTCAGGTTACAAAATGTGTTCCAGAGAAGCCCTCGGTGTCTGAGGCTTCTGAGATGTTTGGTCTCCTGGCTTAAGGGAATATTGGCTCTGTGCTGGTTCTCAATCCTAAGGACTTAAAATATGTGGGCTAAAAAGCACTTAGGAATACATAAAAGCTATATGAAAGAGTATATAAAAAGAGGTATATAAAAATGCAATAAAAGCATCATGGCATCAAAGCGGTGTTTCAGATGATAAGGGTTCGGGAGAGGACAGAGCTTTCCTCATGCACCTCATCAGGAACAAGAGAACACAGGCTTAAGCTGTGCCAAGGAAAATATAGGTTGGATATTAGGAAAAAGTTTTTTACAGAAAGAGTGATAAAATACTGGAATGGTCTCCCCAGGGAGGTGGTGGAGTCACCATCCCTGGAGGTGTTTAAAAAGAGACTGGATGTGCTCGGTACCATGGTTTAGTTTAGTTGAGGTGTTGGGGCATGGGTTGGACTCGATGATCTCGAAGGTCTCTTCCAACCTGGTGATTGATTCTGTGATCAGGGCTTGGAGAGGGAAATCCCAGTTCCTGTCCTGTTTCTGGCCCTAGGGCGTCGCTCCTGAGCACAATGGCCAGGCTGAACGCCGCCTTCCAGGCAGCAGCAGGCGTGCCCGCGAAACGCAGCAGGAGTTTGTCGGCTTCCTGCGATGCACCCGGCGCATCTGGCAGCCAGCAAGGTGGGAAACTGCTGCAGGCTGCTCTGGCTCTGCACTGGATCTTGTTTACACTCATCCAGTAAGAGTCTCGAGTGCGTTTCTGTTCTTAATGATTCCCTTGTTGTTTCCAGTGCCCTTCCGAAGCCTGAGCCGAAAGTGCAGGCGAGAAAAGGTGGCTGTGGTGGGCCCAGCCATCAGCACCCCAGCACGTGAGTAGGAGCTGACAGCTGTGGACTATTCATTTATCCAAGTGCTTGTAGTAAAGGAGAGCCTTCCTGAAGCCAGGGGCGTGCATGGGAAAGCACAGAGCAGTGGTCTCCACATGCATCTCCCAGGGTCAGTGCAGGAGAGAATTTATTTTGGGATGCTGAGGTAACAGAATGCCCTTTCTTCCTTCCTTGACTCTGGGGTGCTGAAGAGGAAGGTGGTTGTGGCTCCTTACCAGCCTGCCCTGCCCAAAGGGGCAGGGCTGAGCACTTCCTTGGCTCTGGAAGCACAGCTGAGCAATGTTAGACTGAACTGCAGAACCCTGCTGCAGAGGGAAATCCTCAAGGTCGGGTCCTTCCTGCTCTGAGTCATGCAAACAGGGTCACAGACCTGGTACAGCCTGCTCCTAGAGCAGGCAGGGGGCTGTGGCAGCTGCAGGGCAGCACAGGGATCTGCTCAGAGGGATTAGCAACCTGCACAGTCACTGAGCATGGAGCACACTCAGAGAGAGCTGAACTGAGCCCTGGAGAAGGAACGATGTGGTTTGGTTACTGCTGTGGAAATGGAAGTAGAAATACACAGAGAGGAATGTCCAACACACAAATTGTGAGTCTCTGTGCTTGTGCCCACTGCAGCTGAGCAAGGCCTGACCTTCCAGAGGCAGGTTTTGTTGGAATGCTCTCTGACAACCCTGTGCAAGCACGAGAGGCAGGTACAGTCAAACCCAAATGGAGCTGAGTTCCAGCAGGAGATCCCTTCCCTTTCCACCAATTTGCTGCTGAACTCCTTCAGGGCATCCCCGTTGTGCTGTGAGTTGTGAGGTGCAGACCCCCAGTGCTCTGGAGGGAGCTCTGGGTGTGAGTGTGTGGCAGCTCAGCTCTCCCTGGGCTCTGGGGGCTGTTTTGGGAAGGGGCTGGGGGAGTGCCCCCTCACACACAGGAGAGCCACGCTCTGCAAACCCCCAACAGCCCTGAGCAGGCACTGATGTGCAGCCACTGGAAAATCTGATCCTGCTCTTCCCCGTGTGCTGGGCTGCACTTGTCTGCCCCAATGTTTCTCTTTGCCTGAGCAATGAGCAAAAACTGGGGGGTTTTGTGCAAGAGGTGTTTTTAGAGAGCAGGATTCTTTGAGCGCCGTGGTCTCTTGGAAGCTTGCACGGCTGTTGCTCTTAAAGCACCATATGGTGAAAAAGGAGGAAAAATGTGAATCTGCAGTGGTACTAGAGCTGAATTCCTGCTTTGCTTCGAGGCAGCATGTGTCCTTCAGCAGGGAGACAAACTGTACAGAGCAGGATCATCACTTCAGTCAGCGTGTGTTGAGCCATCTGTATGGTGGCACAGGCTGACAGACAATCAGAATAAAACATTTTATTTCTCTGGTATATCCTTCTGAGACTATTGGAGACACAGTTCTTTGTAAACAGGTTTGTACTTGAGAAGCTGGGAGCAGCTGTCCCTCCTTTCTGCCTTGTTCAGCTGTTCTGGCTGTGTCTCTCTTCCCTTCTGTCTTTGGGGCTCCTCAACTCCTGCTTGGTACTTTGGGAAGAGCTTCAGTGGATCTGGGTGAGTGGGGATTGTACATAAACACATGTGGAGATACCACCTTCCCATACTGCATGGGAAGGCCTAGTTTCCCTTTTCTTTCCCATTTCTTTCCCTTTTCTTTCCCATAAATGTCTCCTTACCAAGGTAGCTTCTTCATGCACACACTGCACACAGTCACTGGCACAGGTCAGTCCTGAGAGATGCAGGGCAGAGCTAAGGCAGATGGATCAAGTTTGATTTCTGCTCTAAGCTTCAGTGATTCCCTTCCAGGACAAGGGCAGGAGTTAAAGAGCAAACCCAGTTCATCTGTGAAGTCCTTTTAGCTGAGTTTCCAACTCCTGCCCTATAAAGCACTTCCTACCTTAATTCCTTGTGAAAGGTTCTGGGAAACATGAGCATAAAACAGAGCGTTGAGTTAAGTAAAATCTGAATATTGTGACATCTCTGCTGAGATAAATGACAGGAAAGAGACAGCTGACAACCAGGGCCTATTCAGGCAAGCTAAATTCTACCTAGCTCCCCTGTCAAGTGATGCCTCTTGTCTGGCTGCAGGCAGCTCCTCACAGAGCGGCTGTTCAGGGCCTTTGGCAGTTTTCAGGGGCCCCAAATTCTGCCTTGACTAAGCAGAGCAACTGGTCTGGATGGAACTTGTTGCTGGGAGAGATGGCAAAGCTTCAGTGGAAGGGGTGGCTGTCCCTCCCAGGCAGCACAGGGGGCACAGGAGCAGGGTCCCACACTGAAGTGATTTCCTCCACCCAGGGAGGCTCTGAGGCTGGGATTTGAAGCTGATGTGGCCCCTCAGACTCAGCCCAGGGGTTTGAGGCTGGATGGGAGACACTGAGGTCTGGTGGGCTGGGAGAGAGATAAATGTGTGTGCTTGCAGTTAACTGGATGTACTTACTCTGTGACACTTGAGTATTGCACAGCAGCATGCCTTGCCCTCTGGCTGTGTCACAGGCTGCTAATATGGGATTTTTTTTTTTTATTTCCAGAGCCTGAGACCATTGGGGACTTGACTTTTGGTGCTGGGGTCAGTAGCATCAGCTCGATACACACACCCTCTTCAGGTCCAGGCAAGTCATCTCTGTGATTCTAATTTGAGGGGGGGGAGTCAATAAAAAACCAACCCCAAATCTGTGGCATTTTCTAAAATATGAAAATAAATGTATTGTCTGCAGTGGAGGAAGATGATGATGAGGAGGATGGGCCAAAGTGTATCATCTATTTGCCATCGCCAGAGGAGCCGTAAGTTCAGCACGGGTCTGGAGCGGCCACTGCAGGCAGAAAGGCCGGGCCAGGGCTTGGAAATGTTCATGGTTGTTGTGCTTCCTTCCTGCAGCCCATCCCCACCTCGGCAGTGGAACGTGGAATCCCCAGCCAGGAGGAGGAGCAGGCAGCAAGTGCCTCTGCAGCAGGCACAGCACAAAACGCCCCTGGAACCGGACAAGTGACCCTGGAGTGCAGTGCAGAGCCACCACGCTGCCTGAAGCCTGTCCCTCCCCTCTGGAATTACAAATGGTTGTGCAGGCACATCCTTCCTTCTCCATCTGTTCCGAGCTGTCTTTTCCCCAGCACTGCCCCAGAGATGGGCAGGCAAAGCCTCCATTGGCACACCTAGGGGCTGCAAGTGCTGCTCCTGACAGAGCTCACTGGCAGGCTGCAGCATAAAAGGGGGGTGGCTTTTCACTCTCAGGATGTGCAATTTGTCCATTTGGAAAAGTGAGGGCACAGTGTTGCCACGAGCCTGGTAATAAATGCATTTATCACAGCTTGCAGGGCACTGCGTGGCTGGGTTTGTTCACCCGATCCCTCCTTGTCCCTCGTGGTTATATAATAGAGCTGCTTTAGCTGGAACAAAGGTAAAACAGCTTGTCACTGCTGCACCCCTAAATCTGGTAATTGCACGCTACATCACCTCTTATTTGTTGTGCAAACTCCTGTGTGTATGAACAGCCTTAATCTTCTTTTTCTATGGAATATTTCTATTCTTGAACTGTGTTATTTCCAACTATTAGCATTTGATGAAAATAAATGGTTGCAGAATTAATTCCACCCACGGCGTCTCCCCTTTTCTTGAGCTGACAGAGAAATGATTTTTTTTTTCCCCTGTAGATTTCTACAGCCTCTCAGTCTCTTCTACCACATCATTGGTATCTTGGGCCCTCAGCTCAATTAGTGTTGGACCCAGCAGCTTTTAAATAGAGACTGATTTGACTGCAAGCAGGGTATGAGTAACTCAGACAAGGTGGGTGAGTGCTCTGGGCAGGTCCCTTGTTTATCATAAATACCCTGGGTAAATCTGACCCTTCCTGAGTCTCCCTGATGGCCACGTGCACCTCACTGAAGTTTTCCTGTTGTTAACTTTTTATCACAGAGCTCATGGCCTAGATTTCATTGAAACTGGGAGCTGGGATCTCTTTTATTCCTGCTGGTCTGTCTAAGTCAGGCACGAACCCCAGGCACAGAGCAGGATTTGCTGCAGGAGTGGAAACAGAGGCATTTGCCTCCACTTTCCCTATTCTCTTTTGAAGATCAGAGAACCCTTCGAGTGAGGTTAAACTTTATTCCCAAAATCAAAGTCAGAGAACAGAGGATGTATGGAATGGCTTTGGCTTAAGCAATGGTCAGCTACGGCCAAACCATTTATTTTTGTACCTCCTCTCCTGCCTTAAGTGATTATTTAACCACTCTCAATGGTAAATTGGGATAGTTTATTTCCTACTTTTTGTTTTGTCTGTGAGCAGTGTCTGAGATGAGCCCTGTGAGTTTTAACCTGTCTTCTCTAGAGAAGAACCAGGAACAAATGTCCAAGAATAAACTGATAAACAGCCCAGGACTTTGTGTCACCTCCATCCCACTGTGAGTGCTCTGACAGGAGAGACTTTCTCTTATTTCACTGAATTGAAAACAGGAGCTTCCCATAATCTGGCTGTTTGAAAAACACCACCAAGCCCAAACAAAACGCCCTACAAGAATGCTTTATAGCTTGGTATTTATGTAAAACATTCTTGGCAAAGTTAAACGTAATACATTAGTACAAACCTGAATATTATTCACAATGATACAATGAATTCCACCTGTCAGCTCTCAGGAGCTGTATGGGGGGGATCAACTCCCCTTCCTCTCGTTAGAGATGCCACTGTGCATTTTAGAACTGAAATTTAAAAAAAAAAAAAAGGAGTTTGGATTCTCAGCTCTGCTGGTTTGTCACACGAGGGCTGCCTTTGGTGGGACTGCAGATTGTGCTCCCAGAGTGCCCAGAGCTACCCTGGTTCAACCTTTTCCTCTCTCCCTTCTTGCAGGTACCCTGAAAGCAGCACAGAGGAGGAGCAGTGGATACCCAGAGGGTGCAAAGGAATGTCAGAACAATTAGAGGCAGCAATCAGTTCTGGCTGGCTTGGTTGAAGAGCTGGCATGAAGAAAGTAACCAGAGAGAAGCTGCAGAACAGCAGTGGTGATGTGTGAGTTACACAGAGAACATCTGCTTAGGGCTGCCCCATCCTTGTCTTTACTTTCCCTGGCAAAGGGACGAGTGGCAAGGCTTTGTTCAGGCAAAACAAATGCAGCAATGGCATGTCCAGCGAGGGCTCTAGGAAACAGAGTAAAGCAGAACACTAAAAAACAACACCGACAGTCCAAATCGTCAAGTATCCAAAATGCTGTATACAGGAAAAGTTAAGACAACTCAATTCATATTGGAAATACAAGAACACTAAATTCTGCTACATTAAAAAACTTCTTAAACCACAGCACAGTCCTAGTGTTGCATCCACATCTTGCAGCCTGGTCTCACCCAATGCTGTTCAACGCTATCAACACGGGGATTTTGGGAAACGCGCGTTCCCAATCATCCTCTCTAAAGCCAAGAGAACCAAATTTGGTTGGGGTTTTCTTTTTTCCTTTACCATTTAGAGAAAAATTTCAGCTGACACTATAAAAGTGCTTTTTGTGTTGAGCTTTTGCTTTCCCAACCCCAGAAAGAGTGGCCTTGGCCATGTGGTTTGAACCTGCCAAGCTGCTGTAGCTGTCACACTGTGTTAGTGCTTTAGGGAACTTGCAGAGGGGCAGCAAACACTGAAGTCACTCTGTCACCTCTTTGGAACTGAGTCCAAAAGCCATCCCTGGATATTTCTTGCAACAACAAAAACAAAGTGTTGGTCACCGGCAAGAAAAGGTTTTTCTTTTTCATATAAAAAAAGTTGATAGCTCCTGCCATAAATTTACAAAAACTATCCCTGAGTGACTGTTCTGTGTCTGGTAAGACCTCTTGTGACAAGGAAATGGCTGAAGCTGGCTGAAGAGGAAAGAGATGCTGTTCCACCTGCAGCTTTTTATTACACTTTGCACTAATACTGATATGCTCTGACAGTGCCATACTCTAGCAACGTGTGAGCTCCTCTCTTGGAGCTTCAACAGTAAAAAAATAGCTCCGTTACTCAAACACTGCTGGCATCACGTATTTACACTTTTAAATAGAAATGTTACCTTTTCTGAAGTAATCAAAATAGATCTTTGCAAAAAATTTAGAAGGAGGGGTTTTACAAAATAAACGGAGAAGGTAAAAAAAGCTGGAGGATCTCTCGGTACCTTTTATGGCAATCTTAGCCCAGGAAATTATTTGGCTTTAATTTTCCTGAAAGGGATGTCTTAGCACTGGTTCTCTGCCTCCCCTGTAAGCCTCTTTCCCCACGGAAAGACTCAGGAGCCAAGCCTGCTTTGTGCAGATTAGGACGAGGGGTTACCTGCGAGCAGGGAGCCCTGCAGAGCGGGGAGCAGAGGCAACGCCCCTGCCCTGGGGCCGTGTTAAACAACGCGCTGGGTCTGACTGAGGTAAAGCTCGCAGCCCTCCCTTGCTCTGCACTGGCAGCTGGAAGGGTGCTGCTAGCAGAGCAGTGTTTTGGCTGCTGCAGAGCAGCGCTGCCCCTCTGACATTCCTCCCCCCCATCAAAGGGGATGGCAGTGGGCAAGGTCCTGGCAGGGGACACAGCCAGGCCAGCTGACCCAAATCAGCCAAAGGGATATTCCATACCATACGATGTCAGCTCAGATACAGAAGCTGAGAGAGAGAGGAGGAAGGGGGGGCGTTCATGAGCTTCCAGTGTTTGCCTTCTGGAGCAACCATTCCGTGTGCTGAAGCCCTGCTTCCCGGGAAGTGCCCCAACACCGCTGCTGATGGGAAGTAGAGATTGACCCTTTTATTTCCCTTTAGTCTTGCATGTGCAGATCTCTGCTTATTCTTTTTCTTTTGCTGTAATAAATCTGCTTTATCTCACCCTGCTGGCTGTGCTCCCTCTTTCTTACTCTCTCCCCTGTCCCAAAGGGAAAGGGAGTGACAGAGTGAATTAGCAGGCACCTGGCACCCAGCCAGGGTCAACCCACTACAAATAACAACAACTGGGGATGGTTACAGAAGGGCTGAGGGCATTAGTGGGGTTTTCACTGTCACTGGTGTCTGGGCAGAGACCCCCCCCCCGTGCACCTGAGCGATCAGAGCCAAGCACAAGACAATCACAGATGAGGAAAAGTCACCAGCCAGGCCTGGGCAATGAGCTGCTGGGAGGAAATCCCCCCTTGCATGGATAAATCTCACTCTTTGAAGTCCATCTACTGCTGTATCAGCACCTTTTTTCTGTCTACTAGTAACACATTACCAGTAATGTCTACCACACGTTTACCTAATGCTGTGCCCCTGCTTGGTTTGCACATTGTGGCTGTGTCCCTGCAGCACAAAGAGAAGGCAATTCCACAAACTTCCACAGCCCAGTCTCTTGGGAAGGACTGAAACCTTTCCTTAGTCCAAGGACAGGTTTGGGTGATCCTGTTGGTATCTCCGGAGGCGGGGGAGACGCGAGTTGGGCAGTGAGGAGTTACTTTAAACTTTGGCAAAGAAAAAAAAGATATACAGATAGCTAGCTATCGAGTTCTTGTGTGTTCCAAACTCTTCCAAGCGCACTTAATTAATCTTTTGCTCTTGCTTTGAGTTCCTGGAGGAGGTATTTTCACACTCGCTTTTGCTGGTTTGCAATTTTCTCCTGGCGGCTTAGATGACGAATGAAGACTTGTGTCTGAAGTCACCCTGCAACGAAACAGTTTGGGATGTAGGAAGGATCCAGCAGCTTTCCAGGCAGCTCTCTGTTCCTGCTGCCCCCAAAAGGTAGATCCAAGCTGTGTAACCACGAGGATTCTGCCCAGGCAGCTCCCATTTCCCACTGGGGAGGAGAGGGAGGCACCAGTTCCACTGGTGAGGTGCTCCTCCTCCCATCCTCCTCGCACACCAAGGCGTGGGATTTTCTCATTCCCTCGTCAGTATCTCTGCTAATGGGAGAGGCTTTTTCTGGTCTTAAGCTCAGTGATCTACTCAAATCCCAAAATACAAATTCTCTTGTAAAAGCATCACGTCCTGCCCACTTAATCCAATGAAACTCACCCTAAGGGGGTCAGGCCACGAGATAACTCGGAGCAGAGCTGCCTCTGATAGCTCCTGGCATCAGTCACTTCAGGCAACTTAAACTGTTCATCATTTCTAAGGAAATGACTCAGCCTTCACCCTTCTGTTTTCCCTCTGTTCCCCAGCCTTGCTTCGGAGTGGAGCCCACTCTCACAAAGTCTGTAGGCCCTAAAAGCGCCTCGTCCTCTGCCCACCCTCTTCCTCTCCTGACAGAGATGGTAAATGCAAATCATTTTCTGTTACCTCATCATCTGTCCGGATATAGTTAACGCCATCAGGCTTCGCTGGAGTCTTGTAGCTGAAAGAAAGGGAAAAATCTCATTTCTGGGACAGGAAGACTGCAGGGTTTTGGAGGGGAGGTGCTGGGAAAGACGGAAATGAGGAGCAGCAGCTGAGTGAGAAGCAAGCAGAGAGAAACCCAGTTTGTTTCTCAAATGAGGAGTCTGTGTTTATTCCATCATTTGCCATGACTGGGATTTTATCTAAATTCCCCTTCAGCACAGGCTAAAAAGATTGCTGTGTGTTTCCCTAAGACTCTGCAAAGAGATGAACTGATTCTTTCCCGGGTTCTCCTGCTCTGGTGCCTGTCACTGCCTTTCTGTGCCTCCTGCTCTGTTTCCTGTGGCAATTATAAAGTTCATTTTAATCCTTCACTGCCAGAAGCCTTCAGCATTTTTCTTAGTTATAAGGAAGCGCCACTTGTTTGCAATCCCACAGGAACTCAGGATTTATACAGGACTGTCAAGCCCAGTGTATGCCAACCCTCAGCTGCATTTAAATGGGATATTTAGAGCTTTTTCTGAAAAACAAACGAAACCAAAGAGAAAAACAAGACAGGACTTGTGCTGAAAAGCAACATTTAGCACAGAACAAATCTATCTGGTGAGAATCTTGGCTTTGCATATATTATCTCCTCTCCAGACTCTGTAAGGACATCGAGGCTTGTCTCTGATGCTAATGCTGTTGTTTTTAACATTTTAATGTGCGCTCTAGAATGGCTGTTTTTCATCCCAAATTTAGGTCCTCACAACTAGTGAGATTTCCTGTAGAGAGCCTGCTCTGCTGCTTCCATTCCCTATGCACGTCCTGATGCTTCAGAATAATTGTGCACCGAGCTGTGATCATTAAACCACGGACCTCGTTATGCCAACGGCACACGAGCTATTGGACAAACACCTGCAGGCATTTCATCGTGCTGGGCCCCCTCTGCCACGCAAAGGATGAGGAGATCGGAGCACAGCTCCCATCCTCCGGCTGCTGTGGGCAGCCACACCACAATTCTCCCTCAGGGAAATGCCATCCATCCCTGGAAGTGCCCGAGGCCAGGCTGGATGGAGCTCTGAGCAGCCTGGTCTCGTGAAAGGTGTCCCTGTTCGTGGCAGGGGATGGAGCTGGATGATCTTCAAGGTCTCAATCCCACTCTGGGATTCTGTGATGATTGCATGAAACAAACCTGGATGCTGCAGGGTTTTACAGCAGGGCATTGGATGCCTCAAAGACTGGTTTGGCCTGTGGACTTTTGGTGGGGAATTGGGCATTAAAATTCCTTTCAGCCACTAATTTTTGGTGCCCTTCGGACTCCTCCATGCCACCTGAGGGTGCAGGGACTTGTCCAAGAAGCCCAGCTTACCTTTCCCCACTCTCTTTGCCGTTTGCAAAGTATCCCCTTCTGTAGGCACAGCAGATCCCGAGAGTGATGAGCACCAGAACTGCAAGGACCACCAGGACTCCCCCGATTATCCCACCGATATTGAGGTCATCTGGCAAAGAGAGACACCAGCACCCAGGGTTTCTTTAAGGCAGCAGCAACACTCCAGCCTCACACACACTAAAATGACATCTCTCAAATATTTTAAGCAACAGTTCATAGGGAATTAGTAAGTCCCTGATTTCGAGATTGAATCTGTTCATGATCCGACATTTCCCTGAATTTTCAGATTATTTTTATCTCCTTATGTTTGGGGCTATGAAAAAGCAGGGAAGACTTAATGCTCCAGGGTGTCCTCCCTCCTTCCTGATGGTGATGGCAATTTATTTATGGTGATGTATCCACCAGCATTGATGAAAATTGTACAGAGAGCCACTCACAGACTTCCATCTCCTGCTCCTCACACTTGGCAAAGCCAGCATCGTTTGTTGCTATGCAGGAGTAACGCCCTGTGTCACCTTTGTGCACTGCATGGAAAACCTGGGGAGGGAAAAGGGATAAAGGGAAGGGATGTGACATGAGAAACAAGGCACTGTGAGGGTACAGAAATGTGTATAAAAATGCATCTCTGCTAAGATCTTCTTCCATCAATCTTCCCTGTCCCGAACTCGCCCAGACCCTGGAACACCTCACCTTCTTCAAATCATTCCTTCCTTGAAAGCCAGGCAATGTTTTTCTGAATTTACAAGCAACCTTAGAGATAACCTGTCCAGCCAAACAAGTCTTGATTAGATGTGTCAGGGCATTACCAGAGTGCCTGTGGCGGGGTTCAGGGTGTAGGAGGAGTTGTGGGACTTGCTGCTGGCTTTGGTGTCGGGTGACAGAGGTTCGCTGTTGCGGTACCAGCTGTAGGTGGACTTGGGGAACCCTTCGTTCTCGTGGCAGTGAAGAGAGGCTGACTTGCCAACAGGGACGGCTTTAGGCACAGAGCACCTGGGAGTCATGGGTTTCACTGTGGGAAGACACAAACCTGGTGAGTGGCACTGCTGAGCAGGACGAAATCACTTCTGAATTCTGTGCTTCCTTAGGCAAAGCCATTGATGCCTTGAGTTTTAGCTTTTATATTTTTATATTTTTCAAATCCTGTATTGCTTACTGTAAAACTCTGAAGTTCTCACAGCCTGCTGCTGCTGCTCTCTCATGCTGGGGTAGACATAACAAAGCCTCTCTGGGTTTGCTCTCCAAGGACACCCAGACTGTCCTGGGCCCAAAATGTGTAAACCAACATCTTGGAGAAGGGGGGCTGAGCTTAGAGAACTTACATCATTAGCTAAAGTTTTAATTGGCAAATTCATGCTGATATGCAAATGGACCAAACCTATAAAAGTGTGAAGAACTGGTGACTCGTTGTCCATCTTGGGGTCCATTTGGGCAGCAGCCTCTGGGCTCCCCAGGGTGTACCTTTGAAGGCCTTTCAAATAAATATCCCCTTTATTCCCTTATTCCTGTCCAGTCTCTGTTTCTGGGTAGCCACTTCAGGCATCACCATCAAAACTTTCCATTATTCCCAGCTGGTTTTAAACCTCCCAGAGTGGCACTGGTTGGACTTTGGAGGTCGTCACAGCCCCTTCTGTTCCCATTGCAGAGGTTCTGGGTTTGGTACCTTGCACTGTGAGCTGGATGTTTATCTCATCGATGGTTTTGGTGTCCGAGGGTGCGGCCACCTCGCAGCGGTACGTGGCCGTGTCCATCCTCGTCGTGTTCTTGATCACCAGGGACGTCCTGCTCAGAATCTCTGCCCGAGTCGCAAAGTCTCCTGACACACAGGAAAGAGAAAGGCAAACATCAGGGGGATCACACAGACTCATTCTGGGTGTGCAAATTAAGCAGCTGATCTCGGGCTTTTCCAGAGTCAAAGGAACTCGATGCCTGAAAGCCCCAAAGGAAACCAAAGCTGCCAATCACATAAGAGGATGAACTGGAAAGCGCTCCACCACTCCAAACCTCAAAAACGGTGGCAAAATCGAACTTCCAAGACAACCCCAGGCCTTGCCTCCTTTGGAAGATTCATTTGGATGTGGCTCTTGGTCTCATCTGAAGTGCTGGAGTAATTCCAGACAGAGTGAAGCCCTTCTGGCACTGGAGTTTTCCTATCAAGCCAGAGAGGCTGCTTCCAATGCTCCCAGGATGCTGCAAATCCCTGTGCTGCCTCAGCAGAGAGCACTGGCAGCTGGACACACAGATCCCTGCTGAGGTGCAGGTGGAGCCCTCGGATGTCACAAGGAAAGTCAGGAGGGGTCAGTGCCTGGTCCCGAGAGCTCAGACACCCAATGACCATGCTGGGACCCACGGAAGGGAAGCTGCAGCCTTCCTTCCTTACCTAAAAAATATCTCCTAGCCAGGATGTCACTGCAGCTCCCTGTGGATCCCTACTGTGACCTGTCAATAATGAGGCAGGGAGCAAAGAACATCCTGCTCCCTCTCCATCCTGCACTTCAGCTGCTGAGCTCTGTTCCAGAAGAAAGCAGCCAGCCAGCCAGGGCTCCTGCCTTTAACAGGCTTGTTTGTTCCCCATTGTACTGCTTCTGAAATCTGTTTGGAAAGCTGTTTTGGAAAGCTGAGAACAAGCAATCTTCATACCCTGCATTTTGTTGTCAAAAAACACGTAAGAGGTTTCTCCATCTCGGATTTTCTTCCACTCGATCCTGGGATCTGGCGTCGCTATGGATTTAATGATGCAGGACAGCTCAACACCTAGCAGGAGAAATGAAGGCAATCCGGATTAATTGGAAGCAGCTGTATTTTTGCTCTGCTTTGAGCACTCTCACTCAGTGTTTTATTAGGAGATGCTGCCCACAAAGCAGAGCCTTCCCTTTCATCTGCCTCACAAACAGAAACGCTGCTGGGTTCCAGGAGCTATTGGAAGATGGATTTTGGCCAGCAAAAATAACAGCCCAACAGATATCAACTATGGAGAGAAACGAACACCCTGTTCTCTGCAGGCTGTGGCTTGTGGCAAACAAAACCTTTTGTCAGGGTGAGCCCACAGCCCTGTCCTGCTGCTGAGCAGAGGCACAACGCGAGTCAGGGACGCAGCATCTCCCTGAGCAGTGCTGGGGATGGACTGGGACCGTGACTCCCTGGGATAAACCCAGCAAACCCTGTCCCCTCTGCAGCATCTCCCTGAGCAGTGCTGGGGATGGACTGGGACTGCGACTCCCGGGGACAAACCCAGCAAACCCTGTCCCCTCTGCAGCATCTCCCTGGGCAGTGCTGGGGATGGACTGGGACCGTGACTCCCGGGCACAAACCCAGCAAACCCTGTCCCCTCTGCAGCTGGCACTGGCAGCCCATCTCCCCTGCAGAACAGGGCACCCCAGCAGGGCTGGGAGGTGCCCTCCCAGTGTCCCAGGGCATTTCTGTAGGAGGGCCAAGAGAAAATATAAATTTCTCTCTCTGTGTATTAATTGCAAGGCAACTGCTTTTCCTTCTTTTGGGACCCAGTTCAAAAAAGCACTTAGGCAGAGACTTCGCAATGCCAGTGGCTTGCAGGGGACCACAATAAAACATTTAAAACAGGGAGATACACATGTATTCTTAGGCACTTCTCTGAGCCCCAGGCTCTCGTAGTCCCAAGGAACCAGGGCCCAATAAGCCAAGTTTTCCTCCATTGTTTGGCCTGATGTGAATCCCGAGGCAGCACAGGCAGCACTCACTTTGGAATTCCTGCACCACGGGCTTGGTGTTGCTGGATGTCAGCTCCACAGCCAAGAGTCTGCAGCCTGGAAAAACAAACAGAAGGTAATAAGAAATAGCACAGCTCATAAGTCACCCAGCTAGGAACAGGCTGCCTGCTGAGAAATCATCCTGGCCAGCTCCGAGGACTGACTTCCCCAGATAAAACCTCTTCCTGGCTACCAGCACAGCGCCAGCAGGACTGAGTTTATTTAGGAGCTGTGGTGTAAATACAGGAAAATATAATTGTTAGAAGTAGCAATTAAAGAGGAGGATTAACATAATGGCACAAAGGCAGTGCCAGCACGAGCCATTTCCTTGTGCCTTGTGCTTATTTAGATGGGAAAGGAACTGTGATGATGCAGGAGTGAAAGTTTTATTTTGAAAATTCACTCGATGGTCAGGAAAAGACAGGAAGCAGACCAGGCTGGAGAGATCCAGTCAGTTCCTGGGAGATGGAAGGGGCCAGGCCTGGCCTCTAACAAATGCTGACTACATTGGCAAGTATTGCAAGTGTGGTAATGTGAAATGTGAGGCAGTAAATCATGAGAGGACTGTGATTCAGGAGAAAACAGGAGCTCAGCTCTCTGGGTAGAGCCCCAGCCAGACCCCCACTGGGGCGAAAGCTCAGCCATGCAATTCTGTGAGGCTCCTTCTAACACAAACTTGCTTGTTCCCTTCCTGCTCTGGGCACCAAAGTGCTCCCAATTAATCCAGTCACCTTCCCTCTTTTGAATATTATTTCAGTTTGAAAAATCTGCCTTCCATGTCCCTTCTGCTGTGCACTCCACCAGAGCAGGTATCGACAGCACTCACGCTCTGCTGGATGCCCAATTCACCAACAACTCTCCAGAGGGAGTGGGAAACAAGCAGGGAGTTCCCTGGAAGAGGAAAGTGAAGCAGACAGAGGATATTCTGGAACTGGGTGTTCTGGTTCTCCTTCTCTCAGTCAGACTTTGGTGTTCCCAAACCAGGCTGCTCCAAAGGAGCAGGAGGAGGTTCCAAACTAGTCAGTGCCAAAATAATCAGCTGCAGGGGCCTGCCATGGCCACACAGGCAGCTCTGTGACCAATCCCATCAGAAGTCTGTGGAGATCTAAGGGAGATGCCCGCTGAGCTCACTGGGCACTGATCAAACAGCAGGTTAAAAATGATGGAAAACACCACCTCAGTGACATGAAATGCAGCAAAAGGTTAAGTGTAAAAAGCCATAACAAACATGGATAGAAAGCAGAAAAGGCAGCTGAAGGGAGATGTGGAGAAAGAAATTATCTCCAGCACCGTGACAGAGCTGGAAATTCCTGTGCTGGCTTTCAGGGGGGAAAGCTCTTGGGCAGAGATTGACAGAGCAGTGACAACATCCCTCTGGTGGAGTGGCAAGGCGGCGGTCTGAGAAACACCCAAGAGCTGCAAAGTCACTCCCACTGAAAGCTTGAGGGCCTTCAACACCTAAAATCCTTCCAGCAATGCTGAAATGTTCCCTGCTGGTTCCCATCCCTCGCTGTTTGTCAAAAGCTGACACTTCCCTGGGAGCCCCGGTGCTGATACCCCAAAGACCACCAGGGAGAGCTGGAGTTCGGCAAGGTTTAGAAAGCTGCCTTTGTGTCCAAAATCATTGTTTCTCACACAAAAGCCACCAGCCGATGCTAACTAATAGCTGGCCCAGCCAAAACTGCTCCTAGCAGGACTTTTCCACCCTTCCCCCTTCTGCACTGGAGACGGTCATGCAGCATTTGGGAGAAATCCAGTACTGAACTGAGCTGAGAATGCTCTGGACTTTGGTTCCTTCCAGCCAGCAGCTGGTCTAAGCAGTAATTTCTTCAAGTCTGTTTCGAAGCAGAGTCCATTTTCATCAGAATTTCTGCTTCCAGACCTACCCCCTGTCAGAAGGGAATCGTGCCACACGATGCCATCACTTTCCCTTCCCTCTGTTCGTCACTGGATCATGGAATGGTTTGGGTTGGAAGAGACCTCAAAGCCCATCCAGCTCCACCCCTTGCCATGGGCAGGGACACCTTCCACTGTCCCAGGCTGCTCCAAGCCCCATCCATCCTGGATGGGGCTTGGAGGGATCTTCTTCTTCCAGGGATCCAGGGGCAGCCACAGCTGCTCTGGGCACCCTGTGCCAGGTCCTCCCCACCCTCACAGGGAGGAATTTGTCCTAATATCCAATCTATTCCTGTTCTCTTTCAGTTTGAATCCATTCCCCCTTGTCCTGACACTGCGTGCTCTTGTAAAAAGCCTTTTGATCCCCCAGGTGTTCTGGCTGGGGCTCTGATCCTCGGGAGCAAGAACATACTCCACTGATCCCAGCAAACCCCCAGAGCATGGGAAGTTGCTCATCCCCAGAAGACAAGGCACAATTTTGGGAAAATCCTTTTGAAATCTTTGGACAAGTTTCCAACAACACTGAAACAAAGCATTTGATTGCCTCTGCTGTGAGATTGCTGCTTCTGGACCCAATAATATAATTGAGAGCCCAGGTCTGAGCACTCAGCTGATCTGAGGGGATGCTGGCTGGCCTCCTGCTCTGGACCAGCTTTAGTTTTGTTATGGATTCTTGCTTGCACAGTATCTTTTCCCAGAAAAATGCTGTCCCATCAAATAGACATGGCAACAGTCCTACATCTGCTGTAGTTAGAGTATCAGTTCAGTTGAAGGTGGGGACAGTAAAACCACAGAGCTGTGTGGCTCTGAGGGAGTTGTGGCTCTAGAAATATTCACTCCAAGACAGTGGGGCTCCATCAGACTCCAGCCCCATCTCACTCCCCAGAAATTGCTCACAGCAGGCTTTTTCTCACCCACTAAACACAAGAGATTCAGGTCTATCCCTCAGGCACAAAGCAGGATGACAACAAATTTTAGACAGAAGCTGAGTCCTTGGAGACTGTGGGAGAGGTTCTGACATTATTACGTGTATTGACCTTGGGCAGAGATCAATGTGGCTGCTTAAATCACTGCTCAGGCTGATTTATTCCTCTCTGTGTGGCAGAACACTGCAAGTAGCATGTTCTAAATTAAAAGAAGGTGACAGAAGAGCAAAACAAAAACCTGAAGTGACCATACAGACTGGACAGCAAGAGAGGAATGCCTTTCTAGAACTTTGCTCTGCTGGCAAGGATTGTCTCTTTGTTTTGTTTTGTGTTAAATCATCATTAGTGCTTAAACCACCTTCTAAAAGGGGTATTCCAAAGGTGTTCCTTTAGGCTCCTTCCAGCCCAGCACAAATAAGCAGCAAAGGGTTTGTGTTATGTAAATGTCACTTCAAAGGCCCAGCACACAGGGTTTGGAGAACAGCTGGAACTGCATTCCCTTTCCAGAGCAGCATGTGTGCCACAGCACAGGCACCCACCACAGCCGTATGTTCCACATGCCTGAATTCCCACCAGGTCCGTATGTGCCGCATCTCCCAATTCCTACCAGGTCTCTATAGGCTGCAAAATCCCAAATCCTACCAGATCTGTATGTTCTACCCCCCCTGAATACCTACCAGCTCTGTATGTGCTGCAGACTCAGCCAGACATATGGATGAATCCCAAATGTCATCAGTTCTCCAAAATAGAATCCAGGACAAGGCACTGAAGTCTATAGCATATTCTTATGGCACTTTTTTTTTCAGCTAAAGAGATCCAGCCCATGCTTGTTACTGTGACTCATGGTATCTGAATCATTTTAAAATGCTACACCGAAGAAAAAAAAGCAGCTTTAGAGGCGACTCTGTGTGTCAAATCCCCTTTCTAGTGTTCAAAGCCAAGCCTGACCTTCCATCTCCTTCCATCCTGGTGTCTGTTTGAAAGCTCTAGGCAGAAATCTGAAGAGGAGGTGAGGTATTGTGTTATAGGGAAAGCGAGAGGATGACCAGGAAAGAGTTTGGGAGAAGTTGCTGGCAGCATGCGCTGCAGCGTCGCTCGGTGCCGCGATCGCAGTTATCTGATGCGGTAATTTTAGCTAATGCACTGTCAGGCACAAGCAGTACAAAACCACGCAGCTGCATTCAAACACCTGCCCACCAAAGCAACAGAAATATGCCTTGCTCGAGGTGTCCCTCATCACTAAGCCCTTGCTCCATTTGCAATTCAAAGCGCGCCCAAGCCATGTGGGAACGCGGCGATAAACCACGTGCCTGGTTAAGCATCTCTGCTTTCCGGGGGGCTACTCAGTGCAGCAGGAGCGAGTGATATCTTGTGGGGTGTTAAAACGTGGCAGCTGAACCCTCTGCAGGGCAGCACGCTCGGGGCTGCCCATCTGGAGCTGCCCCTGGAGCATCCATCCCTCCTCGGTGCCGGGAGCAGCGGTGACAAGGACAGCACAGCCCCGGCACAGGGCAGCACAGGGGAGCTGGGAGGGCAGCCAGGCTCACCCCAGGACCGTCCCTGCCTCTCAAGGGGGGTGTGTGCAGCAGGGAGGAAGCTGACTGTGAAATGTGTGGGAAACGTCCAGAGGAAGAGCGGAGGAAGCCACGCAGAGATGGGCTGGGTAAGACAAGGAGAGGGGAGGCTGGGTTTCTGCCCTCAGCTTATTCTGAGGAAATCACCATAAGCCCTTTCAGGAACATCTGACCATCTGCCTGGAAACATCCATCCTTTTGTCTCCCAGTGCTGCAGGCTCTTTATCCCCCCTCTTCTCTATTCCCAGCGCGTCTCGTTGCAATTCCACAATCAGACTTGTGCCAGGTGGTGCAGGACAGACAGCACAGCGTGGCACAGCAGTGAGAGACCAGAGTGTCTCAGGCACTTTTTGGTGAAGTTTTTTGGGCTTTCTTTGTCCAACTGTCTTTGTGTGGAACTTCAGGATCAGCAAACATACTTGGGACACATAAAGCCTGGATTTACAAAGGATGAATAAATGTTTTGTAGCACTCAGTCACAACTTCCACTCCTTTCCTCCAGCCCAAGGAGCTGTTGGTGTGTTTGCTCTGGTACCTGTGTCAGGCTGAAAGCCCCTTGGAGCTGACAGAAGGGAGCAGGCAGGCGGATGGGCCATGCCTGCCCAGCGACCCCAGTGTGCCTTTTTTTATCCCATTTTCCATGGCACCTCCCTGAGCTCAGCCCTGACTCCGGGGTGGGCTGCCCTGCTGGAGAACAATGTAGATGTGCAGCGAGAGATTAGTGAACAAAAGCTTAGGAGTGTCTCCGTTCAAATTAAGGAACAGATGGACCTGGTCTGTGTGGGAGCTGATAACGTTTATAAAAAGGCCATCACCAGACTGTGGCCAGCCCACCCTGGAAAAAACCCACTCAGTCGTAAATCCTCTGTGCTGTTATAGCTGCTTGTGCTAGTAAGGCTTTATTTTTACCAGCTATCACAAACCAGCATGACTTATTTTAGATGCATGGCTTGTACTGCTCAGCTAAAAGGGTGCCAGCTCTCTGATAGACACCTCCCAACAGAGATGTGCCCGCCTGGGCAGGGAACACGAGGCAGAATCAACCCAGAGAAGGCAAATGCAGCCTTGCAGAGCAGTGTTTGGCATCCACGTGGCTCTGGCTTTGCTTTCCTCCTCTCTCAGGGAGCTCGCTCGTGGCACTCTCTCTGAAACTCTCATCATGAGGGAGTCCCTGGTGGTCCCAGCAGGAGCAGGACCCCACAGGATGAAGCTGGGTGGAACACCACCGGGTATTTGCATTCATCTGAAGATGTAAGAACTTGGGATTTTGCCTTTAATTCACTCTCTTCCTGCTCACCAGGACAGAAGGTGAGGAGATGCCTGACTTCAAACAGGGTACGTGCAGTTCTGGAACGAAATCCTAACCTGTTTAAATCTCCTGATTTAAATCTCCTGACTTAAACTGGGACCTTGAAGACCTGACTGCATTTGCTGCAGAGAGGGCTCATTAGCACCCAGGCCATGCACACAGGCTTTTTTCTTCCTTCTCTCTCTTTTTTTTTTTTTAATTTTAGCTTTTTCTTTCCCCCTCCTTCTTTTCTTCTTCGTTTTTCTTTGGTTTTTTTTTTTTCTTTTGGACAGGAGGATTTACTGTTCTACCTCCTAACCAGACAGCAAAGCACACCCACCCTGAGGAGTGGCACGGGTTGCTCTCAAGGAGATAAGGAACCCTCTTAGGTCAAAAGCCTCTCAGCAAAGCAGCTCCTTCTGCAGCCAAACATTCCTCCTCTCTCCCAGGCAGGCAGGGAAGCGTAGGTGTTGCCTGTGAAGACCACACAGAGCTTTCTGATGGTTTCCCCAAGCCTGGTTTCATCACGTTGGGGTGCAGCTGCAGACACACTGTCTCAAATCACCATCTGATCAGGGCTTCTGCAGCTCCGAGTTTCACAACCTTTGCTTGCTGTGGCATTGCAGCGTGGGTAGAGATGAGATGTTAATGTCCTGCAGATCTGCACCTTGACAGAAACGACCCCGTTTTATTAAAATGGGGTTTCCTCTGTCCCAACAGACGTGGCTGGAGGTACCAGCCCCACAAAGGGACCTACACGCTGCTGCCATCAAGGAGAAGATGGACATTTAACACCCTGCAGATGTGGCTGGACAAGCCTTGCCCAACATCTTAATCTGTGCCTGATCTGGGCCTAGCTCTCCTGTTTTCCCAAGCTCATCCCCTGTTTCTGGCTCTCCTCCTGGAAAGGACTGACTGTACGTGCGAGTCAGGAAGGAGGCAATATTTGTGTGGATGACTAATACCTAATACTTAAAAGAGATTAGGATGGAAGCAGCAAGGGCTCGAGAGTTTCCAGCATGTCAGATTGCATCTTTCTGCAAAATATACTTCAGGCTAACTTCAGCTCAGAGAGAAGATGGAAGGAGCTGGAATTTGCCCCTCAAAATCTGGGATGAAGGGTAGTGGAGGGGGAACAGAAAGGAAACATGAACAGGAAAGCTGTTATTATCATCCCCTGCATTCCTGAATTGCTTCCCCCTTCCCAACAAACCTGAGGCTGAACTGAAAGTCTTATTTCCCTTATGTGACCAACAGGGAATAGGGCATGGAGCTTCTGCCAGGGGATTAAGTCCTGCCCAGACCATTTCTTTGCCCTGCTGCTGGCCTCTGGGGTCAAGGCCCTCACACAGATGCTTTGGGCTTCCAGCCTTAGGCTGACTCTCCAGGAGGGGAAAACGGGGGGAAGGTGGCCTTGCTGTGTGGTTCTGAGGTGGGAGAGCTTCTCCTCACAGCTGCACCAAGGTTTTGGCAAAAACCAGAGGAGAAATCCAGATCACTCGGCCAGGAATGCATCAAACCAGCCACGATGTGCTCAGCACTGGTCTGGCCATTTTCATGAACAAATAGGCATTACACCTTCAAACTGGGCTGGCTCACAGCCAGCACCAGGGAAATCAGTGCAAAAAATGGGACATGAGGGGATCCTGGGAGGGCAGCTCATCCCCACCTCTGCTTTTAGGGCATGAAAACCCCAGGGATGCAGCTGGCCAGGCCCCTGGAACCCTGGGGAAGCCGAGGGTCTCCTGGGCAGTGTTTCCCCACCAGCATTTCCATCTGCCCAAGTGCTGTACATTTCTCAGCTGAGCCTCAGTCCCTTCACGTGCAGTGTCCCCTGTAACTCAGCAAGGATGTACAGTTCCAGTTCACTGGAGGAAAAAAATGAGGAATGGAAATCACGGGAAGAGCAAAGGCACGCGCTGTCTCAGGCAGCAGTGGATATGCCACTCTGTGACCTGCTTACCAGATGAGAATGCCTTGCAGCAGCAAATCCCAGGAACTAAGATAGTGAGCACTGGAGAGCAGTGGGAACTTTTGCACGGGGCAGATTTGAAACCAACCCTTCCTGCCTATTCCCACTTGCCTTCCATTGTTTCCGTAGCCAGCCCTAAGAAGCGCCATGCAGGCACATCCTACGTTATTTCTCACTTCAGCAAGTCCCCTTCCTCCCCAGAGTGGCAGATGCTGGTACCAAATTAGTGCAAAGTGGGAGGGAACCAGCAGATAACTGTCACAAGAGCCAGGGGCAATGGTCTTCCTGCTGTCCTCTCCCTTCCTCCCAGCAGGACTCTCCTGGCAGCAGACAGATGCTGAGGGATGAAATCCAGGACAGAGTGGGGTCAGCGAGATGTGACAGGGATCTGTGGCCAGTGTCAGGGAGAGGGAATGAACCTCAACGGGAAAGGGGGCAAGTTCCTTTATTTTTGGCTCGTGTGGGAATTTGACTCAAGGATTGCTGAGAATCTCATAAGCCACGGTGACGTTTTCCAGGCTGAGCGCCAGCCGAGGCACAGACTTGATCTCAGCAGGTATTTGACTTCCCCAGGAGCTGGGATGCTCGGTACCTGCCTGACCCTGGCTTTTGATGAGGACACACATCTCAGAAGCTGCCTGCAATGCAAAGACAGGAAATAAGCGGATATGCTATCAGCACCAGGCTTTGCAATGCTCCTTAGTGTCTGGCTGTGTCCCAACCATCAATACAGAGACTTGCAGGGGTTTAGCCTATAATCCTCTATTCCTCTGTCTGTGACTCTAATCTCCTGATCCTCCCTTCTCCTCCAGCCTAGAGCTTGACCAGCATAACACAGAGCTGAGGTTCTGCTTATCGAAGACCAACCATGTCATCTTCCTGTGGAAAATGGGAGTTGGGAAGAGAGCAGCAGTCATCAGAGCCGAGAGCCGGGAGTAGGCTGGAGAAGGGAACAGGAGAGGGCGTGAGCAAGCACACAGAGAAATCATTTATGACAAGACTGAAAGCAGCTCTCATTTTAAGAACATTTCCTCCAATTTTACAGTGCAATTTCTGCCTTTCTTCCCCGCGTGTGTAATTCCAGCCCTGGGTACAAACCGCGATTGTCTCGCTAACGCGCCGCACAGAACTCGCACAAATGAACGCTGCAGGAGCCTGACTGCGGGCACCCAGGGAACATCCCCAGCTGCCTGTGAGCAGGTCAGGAGCCCCTGATCCCACTGCCGTCATTCCAGGCGGGAGAGGTGGGGCCGGCCTCCGCCAGGCAGCTTTGGAGCTTTGCAGCGAGTCTGTCAGAACAAAGGACGCAGCCCCACGAGGGGGAAAAGGCGCTCAGCGAGCCACGTGCAGGCCCGGAGATGCGATTTTAGGGGCAGCCCTGGATCACAGGAGCAGATCTGAAAAGATTTCCCCTGTGAACATCAGCCCATGCACACAGGATGCCAGCCTGTGCAGGGAGAAGCGCCGCAGGGTTCAGGGGAGATAATTTTCTTGGGAAGTGCACCGGGGAATTAAAGGGAGCCCAAGCGAAGTCACAGACAGATGAAGATGAAAAGCGTGACACAGAGAGCTATTAGGGAGATGCTGCCATAAATGAGCAGGGGGAGACAGAAGGGAGTAATGCTGTGTCACAGCAAACAGGACAAAACCCATCCTGGCTCATCCCAGCCTGGATTCCTGACCAGGGCAAGTTTGTTTAATAGAGCAGAAAGGAGCCTTGGCACGGAGGGGTTAAAAGATTACTTGTCCTGGGGGAGTTGAATTAGCCACATATCTGGGAACCAACTTCTCCCAGACCCTGACTTGTTTTTCTCCTTAAACATCATCTGCTGCTATTTTTAGCAGAGAATTTTCTCAGCCGAATGCTCCCAGTTGAGTCCCGGTCAGAGGCCCCTTTCCCAGGGAGACACAGCCCCAGCAGCACGTGCTGGTCCCTGGTTCAGCTCAGCTCTGCGCCACCATCCTGCCAGCTCCGTGTCACACTGCCAGCTCTCTCCTGAGGCATGGGGACAGTCCCCGCCCCAGCCTGGGGACGGCTGGCATATTAAATGCCCTCACAGACCCTAAAAAGCCAGGGGAGGCTACAAAGTCAGAAACAGCTAAAAAGAGCACACTGGACTTGGTAACTTGCCTGGAGGCTTTAGAGTATGAATGGCAAAAAAGGTGGGAAGGAGATCGAAAGAAATGATTAGGCTGACATTAATAACAGGACCTGCTTCTCAGCACTAAAATCTATTTGGATTCCTTCCAGTTCCTCCGAGGGAAACCATGGAAGCCTTTATTGTTCACAAAAGTTGCAACTAAATTCGGACTGCATAAAGCTTAAGGAAATACCTCTCAGAGGACAACCCTGCTGGAAACAAATGAGGCAACTCCCTTCCTCTTCTCTGCTTTTCTTGGGGCCTTCATTCCTCCTTGGCCAAAACCCCAACCTGTCCATCAGCCCATCAGTGCCTTCCCCTGGCTCCTGGCTGCTCAGCCTCCAGCACTGCTATCTGTCTGCCTGGCTGCAATTAGCAATGTGTCACTGGATGTCTGGGCTGGTTCTCAGGGAGGCAACACTTGTAACTCCCTTTATCTACAGCCTGATTTAATGCTTGCCTGGCAGAGATCAGCACGGAAATCAAAAGGCCAGATCAGGGCACATGGATGGACAAATTGAGCAAAGCAGGAGCGAACCCCTGGCTTGCCTGTGCTAATGTGCAGTTCAGGCTGGGGACCCGGGAGGATTGAGCTCTGTGGATGTTGGGGAGGAAGCACAGCGGAGCCACAGTCAGGAAGGTCCCTGTAACAATGGCCCCTTCTTGGTCAGTGTCTCTGTTCCCTGTGTGTCTTGGAGTCACGTCAGTGAAGCAAACAGATTGGGAACATATTTGCACTCCCCACAGCAGCACAGAAGCCAGCCCTGACACAGAGGAGCAAGCTGGGCTCTTGGCTGCTCCGTGCCTCGGTGCCAAGTTTCCAGCTCTGCCTGGAACCTGTGGCCGAGCCCTGCTCTGGCAGGGGGAGAGGACAGGCAGGGTCGGGAAACGCTCAGCTCCCAGCCCCTGCTGCAGACCCTGGCAGCTGCCCACAGGAGAGGGGAGCCAGGCTGAGCTCACCTGCGCTCCTCTGAGGCTTCCCAGGTGACACTAAACCTGGCACGGGGTGGCTTTGCCCTCCTCATGGCCCCGTTGAAACAGCTGGGGCCCAGGGCAGCAGGAGCCCCGGCAGCACACAGATGCCACACAGGGCCTCGTCCCCGTGGCAAGAGCTGCCTGCAAAAAGCTTCCCCCAGCCCTGCAGGAATCCCAGGAGCCCCAGATTTCTCTCCTGACCTCCATGTACACGTTCCAGCACATGGCACTTAACCTTTGAGGCTCCTTTGAAAATCCCAGCGCCAGCGTTTCACGGCTGAGTGTGCTTCCCCTCACATCTGCCCCCTGTATCAGATGCTGCCAGCGCCTCTCTCTCTGCTGGCTCTGCTCCCAGCCGAAGGACAGACAATAGGCATTTGAATCCAGTCTCCACTTCCCCTCCCAAACAGCCCGGGGAGATGGCATATCAGAGACAGCGCTGAGAGCAGCGCTTGCCAGCCAGCGACAAGTCTCTCCAGATCCCGGCCTGCCTTCGCCTTCCCTCCCACAGCCACGGCCCCACCGCTGCAGTGGTCACTGGGCACACAGGCCAGCTCTGCTGGGCGAGTCCTGGCACCCTCCAGGTAGCCAGAGCGAGGGAGTCTTCTCTCAGCACTCTGCTGCTGCCAAAATCGACCGGGTCGTCCTGGATTCCCAACCCGCCGGCCGCAGCACTGGTCAGTGGACCTCTCCTGGAGCTCTCTGCCGTGCCAGCTCACTGCAAACACACTGGCCACCTCCTGGACCTCCTCCTGCTCACTCTTAGGAGCACCTACCTGCAATAAAGTGATCCAGGTTCCACCTGCAAGAGGTTCAACCAGGGTCCAGCGAGAGCTATCCTGGATTCTCCTGAAGAACCATTTTCCATCTTTCTAGAAATAGCTCTGCTTCTGGAGCCACTCAGCCTGTTTGGCACTGTTCCTGCTGCCTCAGAGATAACAAGAGAGTGAGAAAAACCTGTCTAGACACCGTTTACCTTCCATGGACTCCCACTGCCACATCAAAGCACCTCTTCAAACAAACCTGCAAACTGGCCAGGTAATTCTCCCCAGCTCTCCTGTGCCTGCTCCAGCCAGCGGCAAGGACTCATCCCATCACGCTTATCTTTAATCCAGGCCCTTGTGACAACAGGAAGAGAGGCAGGATGAAAAATCTCATTACAGGCACATCAATAGAAGTCACCTGGCTTCACACTGCCCAGGTGGGGGCTGCATCCCTTCTGCTCAGCACGCAGATACAAGCTGAGATCTCACCTGTCTCCTCTGGGCAGGCTGCAACCCCCCAGCTCCTTTCAAAAGCTGCCACACACTTGTCACACTTGTCCCTCCTGCTCAGCTGCTGGCTCCCTTGCCTTCCCAAAGCCATGTGTGTGAATGCTGGGCAAGCTTTGCTGCAAGCTGGGGATCACAGAATATCCTCCTGTGACACCCACGGAAACAGAGGTCAGCACCCAGCTTGTCCACTGAGCAGCAAGTCACTGCCACAGCATTCAGCTTGATGCTCAGGGTACCTCGAAACCAAGGAGAGGATTTTGGGTTTCTTGAACACAAGTTACTTGAAGTCCCTGCTGTGGGGAAGCACCTGGCACTAGCATCGAGCACTGACCCCACGCAGCCACCACGAGAGCAACATCTACCTCATTATTTTATTCGGGGTCCTTTGAAATACCTTCTGTGTGAGAGACAGCTAAGAAAATCCTGTCTGGCTCTATTCTGTCTCAGGCAGAAACAGCCTTTATTTAGCAAACTGCTGCTAACAGCTCTGTCTCATTAGGCAGTGTTTAGGGAACCAGGCTGCAATTGTTCTGAAGCCTGGCATTGCAGAAAGAGCCTTGATAATGAGGTCTACAGGAGACGATTCCTCCTGACAGCCCCACAATGACCTAGAAATCCTACTTAATTCCCTGTCAGGGAAAAGTGCTGAGTAACTGCGAGGTGCAGAGGCACTGGGGGCTGATCCGAGAGGGAGTAGCAGCCTCTGCTCACACTTGGGGCTGGGATGCAAGCCGGGAATGGCAGAGCCAGCCCTGCCCAGCTGCAGCAGCTCCCCAGAGACAGCTTGAGGGGCAGAGAGATGGGGTTTGCTGTGGGAAGGTTTGTAGCCTCGTCTGTGAAAGACTTGGCACCGCTCAGAGAGCTGGGAGCAGAAATCCCTGATAACACAACAGGAGGAGGCATTTGGAAAACCAACAGCAGCACCTGGATCTGGGCTTCTCAGGGCACGAGGCACTGCCTCCTCTGGATCGCGCTCGCCTGCAAACTGTGCCAAGACCCTGCCAAGGAACTCCCTGGCTCAAACAGCTCCACTTTTACCTCTGTTCCTACGTCTGGCGTGGCCAGGAGCTCGCCAACTCCACTGCTCCCAGCAGAGCCTGTGGAATGTCCTGCTGTGGAGCAGCCTCTGGAGCCGCACAGGTGCCATCCCCGGGACGTGGGATGCACAGGGTGCGTGCCCCGAGGTGCTGCCGAGCGTCTGCCACGTTCTGCCCCAGCCACTTTCCCCCCATTCCCTCGGAGGAGCAGGCAGCAGGCTGGGGCAGGCTTGGCCCACAGACACCCCGCTTTCAAGTGGCTTGTTTTCCACGAGCAGCGCGTGGACGTGGCCAGGAACCTCCGGGCTGGGTGGCCCAGGGCCAGCTGGGCCAGAAGGTGAGGCGGGGGGACGCAGCAGGAATGTGGGCTGGATACAGCTGACCTTGAAGACCACCCCCAGTACAGACCCTCGCAGGCATGTGCTTGCCACCTGTTTCGGCCAGCAGACGAGGGGCTGAGGCAGGAATTCTGGAGCTGAATGCGGGCTCTGTTCGAGGGGTCTGAAGACTCCCACCCACGTGAGGCTGAGGGTGCTGTCTCGCAGCCCCTGGCACAGGAATGCGGCTCAGCCCATCACGTGCGAGGCTGCGAGCGCTTCCCTGGTTAAAGCACGGCTCAAACGTGCAAAGGACTGCCGCGAGAAAAAGAAATGTGCAAATGAAATCCCCAGCCGAAACAGCGTCTAGAGACAACCCCAGCCAAGTCCCTCGAATGTCAGCAGCAGAAGGAGGGCTCAGGAATGGAGAACCCGGCTCAGTCTGTGCCGGCTCTGCTGGCACACACAGAGGATCTGCCTCAGAGACATGAGGAAAAGACATATGCTGAGAAGGGAAGGCCCAGCTTTATTTTACCAGCCTCTGTTCCCACCCGAGATGTGCTTTAAAGACTGCCTTGCAAAGTAGGAATTAAATCCAAAGGTGCCTTTGCATCTCCCTCACTGTCATCCCCTTATCAGTTATCTCCAGCCTGCTCTGAGCCAGAAGATGAAAGGATCATAACACCACTTATCTTCCCACTTAAGAACATGCTTAAAAGCTTGCTCTTAAAGAGGAGGACACTCAAGCCTGGGGAAGCGGCTGTAAATTCTGCAAATGGGCTTCCTTGCATTTCTTTAAAGGAGCTTCTCAATGAGGGACACAGACACCAAGAGGAAACTCAGGAGGGAGGAAAGAGGGAAGCCTTTGGAGCCAAGCGAGTCTTTGCCTCATGTCCAGGACACGGAGCTGAGTGACAGATGTGAGACGTATGGCATGTGTGCCTCAGCAGTGACCGAGGATGAGCCAGGAACTGAAAAGCTCTTGGGAAATATGGAAGCAGCCAGAATCATGCCATATTTGTCACTCCAAAACCACGCTCTCCTCGGGACTGAGCAGTGTCACGGCCAGCAAGGTTAGGGATCCCCTTGCACGCTGCAGGCAGAGCTGCTGCATCCAACCCTGCTCCAGGACTAAGCCTTGAGGCCAGGACCTCTCCCACACAGCCCCGTGTCTGAATTTGACCCTCATCTCCCCTCTCTGTAGAGCTGCTTGTAACCACAGTGAACCTGGGTCCAGCTTGCCTTTGTCATTTAATAGCTGAGTCAAACTGTCAAAACAGCCAAACAGGATCTGTTCCAAATATTTGCAGAAAGAGGAGGATCAAGGAGCCTGCAGCAGAACACCAGGAGCCTGCCCAGGCGGGGAGAACAATCCCTATTGTGCACCAACAGCAGGATTCTGGTGGGCGATGATCACGCCTTGGGACGTGGGGAAAGAGCCCCCAGATCCTCCCATGCTCAGGAATAAACTGGAATCTGGAGTCCCCCCTGCCCCCTGGCAAAGCCCCAGCCCTGCAGGATGATCAGCCCCGCTCGTGGCTCAGCTGTTGGCTTGGAGAACCCGAGGAGCAGTTGGCAGTGGGAGAGGGGGGTACCGGGGTGCCTCGGGAGCTGCTGCCAGCCCCAGCACGGACTTCAAAGGGCTCCTCTCGCCCTGCTGTGTGGGAGAGGACAGCTGTGTGTTGGCCAGGCCCACCAGAGCATTTCTGATGGCAGAAGAGAGGGGTTGGTACCTGGTGTAAGCTCCTCTCCAGCGTGTGCGAGGCGGCTCCGGCAGGCAGAGCTCCGCGCTGCCCCGAGATTTATGGCATGCTGAAAACCGGCCAAAATGAAGGGAAAACACCAGCTCCAGAAGGATGTTTACCAACTCAAACAGCCAGTTCTGCTTGAGGGAGAGCCCACGAGGCTCAGGAGGCAATTACAAGGCACTCTGCCAGTTGAAAGGCAACTCCATCAGCTCTGAAGGAGATAAGCCATCGCCTCCCTGGGAAATCAGAGCAGCCCCATCCACGTACACTACGTGCAACCTCAGCAGAGCAGCTAAAAGCAAAGAGGGAGGGAAACCAGCACTTCCTGTGCTGTAGGAGCCTCTAGATCAACAAGGAGATCTGTGGTGGGTGAAGCCAACCTGTTCCATGGCTCGTGTCTCCAATCCCATCAGCAAAGCGCAGAGCAATCCCACTAACAGGGGGTGCATTACTCCTTCCACTTTGTTGGTAGCTAAACACCTCAACAACCCCTTCTCCCAAGGGCTCCCACAGCCTGGGGAAGCCAGGGCTAGTCCAGAGGTCCAGAGCACAGAGCTGGGACTCCCCTTTCCAAGATGCCCAGGACCTCTCTAGCACAGAGCGGATGTTTTCCAGGCTCTAAAAATAACCAGCTCCAAACAACGTGCTGGGTATAAAGAAATATTTATCTTCAAGCTTTTGCTGAAGATCAATACAGAAGAAAAAGATTAAAGCAGAGGTTTAAGTGTGTATTAAAAATAGCTCTTGGTAAGTTCCCTTTGAGGGGATAAAAGCTATTTCACAGAAGCAGCAAGAGCTGCAGGACTTTGCAACACCTTCCCTGCCGGGTGAGCTGCCGGAAATCATTCAGGAGAGTGTCAGCAGCCAGAGCCTCGGGAGGAAGTCCATTAGCAGGCAGCAATCTCCTTAATGGACCCTGGGGTACATGGGAAAAGCTGCTGTGGACACTGGGGCTCTTTCCAGCACCGCCATTCACGCAGCCAGTTACCATCCCATACTCCCAGGAACGTTCCTCATCTTCATGGCAGCCTGAAAGAACCATGAATTAATCTTTTGGAGAGCTTCCAGTGAGCGAGGGCACAAATTGGGACAGCGAGTTTTTGCTTTTTCTTTCTCTTTTTTTTTTTGGTCAGCCCCCAGCAAACAGCCGTGATCAGAAGCTGTTTGTAACGCAGGTAACAGCAGCAACATCCCTCAAACCTCTGTTTTCCAAGGATAACATCCTGGCAAAGCGAAAAATGCTGTCTCCATGGGTGATTTCGGGGCTGAAAGATCAAGCAGAGCCTTGTACATTTACATGCAGACAAAATCATTAAGTTCTCTGCTGCGCAGCCACCTCCACTCGAGGTCTGAGAGAACACACAGCCGCCCCAGAGGGATGAGAAGTGGCAGGAACCTTTCTACTGGGAATAAAAAGCAGGACTGCTGTGCAGAGCTGTATTCCTCTGTTAAAAGGTAAGCCTGGCTCTCAAAAGAGCTCTCCTCCATGACCTTGCTTGCCAGCCTTATTCCATGTCGCTAATGAAACACAACTCCCGACTTCTTTTGGATACGTGGGATTTTATGGGCTCCTTCAGCAACCACTGAACCAACCTCGTGGTTGTACATCTTGAGATATACTGGGCAAGAGTGTCAAAAATGGCAATTTAATTAGATGCCTCAAGGAGAGTGAGCAGGAAACTCAGGTGCTTTCAACAGACCTGAAATTTTAGAAGTATTTTACTCCCACCCTTCAAAACAGAGCCCAAAAGTGTCCCAGTTTACGTCCTCTCTGTCAAACACTGGCCACTTATATAAGAAATTGCCCAAAGTTTATTAAGGCAGGGATTTTCAGAAGAGGTCATGGGCATTAGAAACCCAGCCTAGTAATAGGAACAAATCCCCTTAGATTTCAGTGGATTTCTCCAGCTCAGCAGAAAATCTTACCTAGGCCACCAAAATATATTTTTAATAGCGTGATTAAAAATCTTGAAACACTGCTGAACGTTGTCCACTGCTGCCTTTTAGCCACATGCCAAAGAGATAGTAAGCCCATGGCACGCTGCAGTTTTAGAGCTCAGTGTCTTCAAAGGAGCCAGCTGTGCCCAAATGAATTAAGAGGACTCTTAAAAAACCCGCTGAGCTCACATTTGTGTTGCAATAATCAGGTACATGGAAGGGAGCAGGTTCGAGCGTGTTCTGGCTTTAACTCCGAAATCCCTAGGATTTATGACTTAAAAAAAAAAGAGAAAACCTTGAGCATTATCTGAACACAATTTAATTTCATCTACTTCATCTACTGGTGCTCTGAAAAACCTTCATTTCCCCTTGTAACCGAGTCTTAAGCCCTGTGCTCCAGCCCACGAGGGGCACCACAGAACCCAACACCTGGGATTATTTATACTGACAAGCAATTCTTGCATGACAGAACGATTCCCATTAATTTTTTGAGCTTATCTGAAGTACCTGTGGGCTGTCAGGTTACAACACGTATGTGGCTTAGTTTCTCTCTGATTAGTCAGTGCCAGCCCAGAGTTGACTGGACTCTCATCTGACAGGCCTCAGCACCTTACAGGTGAGTTCATGGGAATCTGATCCAACTGTGCTCTCAGGAGCTGGAGGAGTTTCTGAGATATTTGTTTTATTTATTTTTATTATTATTTTTATTTTTTTGTCAACTCCCATTTATAAATTTTGCTCCTGCCTCTGCTGCTCTTTTCCCTGCCTGTTTTCTGGTTTGGAACATGCATCTGAAGCAATTTCCTCCAACACCCAACACAGCAGAGAAGCACCTTTGACAAGACACCGAGGAACTGCAGAGGAGCTCCCTCTCCAAACCTCACTTTTTGCACTTTGGGGTTTTTTTCTAAGACATCTGAAGGCCTGGCTGAGGATGCTGCTCTGAAGAACAGGACTCCAGCTCCTTCTGCAGCTGTCTTGGTGCTGCCCTCCCTGTGCTGGACAGCTGAAGTCCTGCCCAGGAGTCACACAAAGCTTCCTTAGAGTGGCAGCAAGGCCATCAAAGTGACACCAGGACCTCAGCTGGCTGTGCCTGAGCAGGAAACATCTTTAAAATACACCTCCCTCAACATTTATCCCCCGAGGAAGCTGCCTGACCTCTGAAATGAGAAGCAGGAGTTTGTGAGGAGTTGATTATCCCCGAGACCAGCGTTCTGGGGAAGCTCATGGAGTGGACTCCATGAACTCCTGGCTGTCCTGTTCCCCACAGATTTATTTTGGTAAGTCCCCACAAAAAAAGAATTGAAACTCTCCAAAAAACATCCCTCCCCTCAGGTTATTCCTGTGGATGTTGGTGCTCTGAACGGTCATAAGCAAACAAAGACCTAAGCTTTCCAGCCAAAAAAAAGTCCAGTTTTTATGTTATTATTTATTCTTCTGAAAGTGAAACCTCTGATTTCCAGCAGGGAGTTGGAGCACTGTGACCCAGCAGGTATTTCCTCTGCCCCAAGCACAGCTATTGCCAGAACTGCACCCAAACAGCAACCCAGGCCCTTTGGGGGAAACTTCAGGCCGTGTCCAGAACATTCATTAGTGCAATTAAAGCCATTAGCTGGTTCTGAGGCCATGTCCTGACTCAGCGAGGGACTGGGGTTTGCTGCACACACCCTCAGCTCCTCCACTGCACAGAACTGATGTTTGGTGCTCGAGCTGGGTTTAGATCCTGTCTCATAAAAACTCAATACTCCCTGGGGGTTCTGAGGGAAGGCAACCAGCCCTTATCAATCGGGAGAAGGCGCTGCACTTCAAATTCCAGTCGATAGAGAAGCCAGATTGAGAATGTAATTATCCTAATTAATTTTCTATCTGGAACTCATCTCTTTTCACATAAACAGCAGTTTCCAAGCAGGCCACCGGCTCTTTTCGCACAGAGCAGTGGTTTTATCTCGTTGAGGGGCATGTTGGCAACACGAGCTCTTGTTGTGCAGACAAGGACTCTCGAGGACTCAGGATCCTGCTGGCCTGTGGAAATCTTTGCCTTTGCTAACTCCCTCCCACCACTTCAGGCTGGCTCCGTAAGGAGTTCACGAACCTTCTCGGGATCATCAGGGCTTGATGCAATCAACTGTGAAGCATTAGCTCTAAATATACAACTGGGAGGCCAGTTCTGCTTCAACACACAAACACTCATGGCAGAGGATGAGCAAGCAGCCAGCCCAATTTGCAAGAGAAACTTAACTAGTAATCCAAGCAAGCTGCAAGGAAAGCAGGAGCGAGTGGGGGCTGATCATTGCGCCACCCTTTGGAGATGGCTGAAGTTAGGGGCAAACTGGCAGGAGGCCACCCACAGCTTTTGTCCTTGTTTGTGGAGCTAAATGCAGCAGCTCATTCCGCTTTATTTACTCGTTTAGGTGATTTTTTGGCAACTCCAGGCGTGTCCCTGGTGCAAATCCTCCGTGTGTGGACAGATAATTGAAAAACAACTGCGGCAGGCCAAGAGACCCAGAATTCAACTTGTACAGGGAAAACAAACACTGAGAGAACCCAAGCTCACAAAGCAGAGCGACATCTCGGCCCACAGACTAAAGCAAACACATTTTACTCTTTGAATCTCCTCGTGTTTCAGCAACCAAGAAATTCTCAGAAGTATTCGGGGCAAGAGGGAATGTGCTGGTGTCACGTTCTTTGTCAACAGCTGTAAAGGAGATGTGCATCCAACCACTCTTTGGTGGCGATGCCAGATCCTGCTTACCCAAAACGGAACACCAAGCCCTTCCTAGGAATTTTTTGGAAGATGTTATTAAGCGTCTGATTTTGGCAGGGCTCTCAAAGCTGTTTGTCCCGGTTTTTTACTGCCTGTGGAAAAGAAAGCGATACTGCAAATACTTCCCATCAGAAAATACCAACAAGCAACTTATCATCACTGCAAGAGAGCTAACAACATTTCCACCGAGTGGTTTTTGGCACTGACAGCTGACTCAGAACAGTTGTTGGTGGCTGGGACAGATGGACTTCATATATTAAAAAAAAAAAAAAAAGGAAATGAGAACTTCTACTCCATAGATTTTAAAAAGCCTTTTGCGAAATCCAACCTATTACCAAGCCCTCAGAATTAAATCAAAAGGAGATTTGAATGTAATGAGCTTTAAAACTGAAATGTGCCTGGGACTTGCCCGTATCTCCCCATCAAGGACTACGAGGTATCAGCACGTTCTATTTTCAACAGGAAATGCTTGAGAGTTTTGGGAGGGTCTCCACAGCTCTGCCCTCAGCCCAGTAGGTGAAATCCTCTAAAATCCAAATATTTGTTTCCACGGGGAAGCTGGCAAGGAGAGACCTGGAGGTGGAACTGATGTCAGTTGTAAGCCCCACTTTCCACCGCTGCCGCCGAGAGCTTCCGCTGCCTTAATTATGACCATGGCATTTCCCTGATGTGCAGAATCTTTAGATGCTTTCAGTGCCTAGAGCTGGGAATGCACTGAATGCTCCATGCTTCACTGGCTCCCGTTTCATGGCAATGTTTTAAGGCCACGATCAAGAACAGGGGCTGTTCTGGCAGCAGCACACAGGAGGAGGCAACCCCAGCTCGCAGCACTTGGAGTCAAAGCAGCACCTTAGAGTCTAGAGCGGGTCAGACTCGGGATCTCAGCATCTTGTGAGCTTTGTCTCCTTCTTTTCATGCCTTTTTTTTTTTTTTCTCCCCCAAGTAATCAGTTGGCACAAACACATCCTTCCAGTCACACTCCCATCCCACTATCCAGCACCAGCCCTACAGGCTTCAGTACAAGTCTAATTTTATGTACTGCTGACAGCATAACCCTATTTTAGTGGGGTGCCCCCAGTCCCTCAAATCAGGCGTGGAGGAACAAACCCTTTTATTCTCAACCTCACTCTGCCCAATCTTCCGGGCTTAGGACCCCAAATTTAATCATTACTGGAAATCAACACAGGATGAGACACTTCTTGAATTTAATGGAAAGCAAAGCCTGGTACAACGGGTTCACTCACCAGGTAAATGTTCTCAGGCAGGGGTGTGAAACCAGTGGTGTTTGGCTGCTTTTAGCAACCACTGTCTGTCTGAAGAAACACAGAGATACCTGGAGTTTGTTTCCAGTCTTCCTATCTTTTAGGCCAGGTTCAACAGGACAACTTGGGCTCTGCTCACGTAACACAGGAAGGAAATGGGGCACCTTTCTACCCTGCAGCCCCACTGTGAGGGAAAGTCGTGTTAAATCTGTGGGTTTTCCCATTCAAAGGGAGCAGCTGAATCCAGAGTTAGCACCGGGCAGACCCTGTAATGCTCCGGGATCAGGCACTCCCGATTTCTCCCACTGAAGCTGTTTCTGCTCCAAACCACAGCAAAGCAAGTGAACACCAGAGCCTGGAGCGCGTGACAACCCTCTCCTTGTTGGGGATGAGTGTCAGAGTCATCTTCGCACCCCTCTGCTGACTGATTGGGTAAAGAGTACCCAAATCTCACTTTATTCGAGGCCCAAAGCGACTCTGCAAGTTCTCCGGAGTCACTGGAGGATTGTTTTTTGTCCTTAGATAAACTGTTTGAAATATTTCCATTCACTTCAGCCTCGAGTTGACCCAAAACAGTGACTGGTGAGTGTGTACATGCTCAGCCCGTGTATTTTGGTACTCAGCTGTAGGCTGGTTGTCAGCCTAACCCCACTCCACCCCATCTTCTCCTCCTGCCATCTGGGCGGAGGGGGGAGGACAACGCGAGCCCACCGGCTGCTGCCCCCCTCCTCATCCCCCCAGCTATTAATAGCCAGACAACAAATGAGCCCAAATTCATTCCTGAGCGGAATTAGCAAATGTTTTTGCAATTAAAACTGCAAACATTCATGCGGGGCCCCCCGAACAATAGGCGCCTGTGCCTGGTCTTGAATAGGCACCAGTGTCCGCCCTGCCTGCCTGCCGAGCCTGCACATTCCTGGCACCCTCAGCCCTGGACCCGCTCCTTGCTGAGCTGGGTTTTGGGATGTTTCCCCCGGTCCTGTGCGTGTGTGCGTGTCCCACACTCCCTGCAGCATCACGCTCCCGGCGGGTCCTTGTTGCCGGCCGGCCCCGGACCCCGTGTGCTGTCCCGTTCCCCATCCCGGCGGCTCCCACTCTGTCCCCGCATCTCCCCGCGCTCGGGCCAGCGCATCCCTCCCTCCCTTCCCAGGGTCGAGGGTCGGGGCAGCGCATCCTTCCCCGCTCTCAGCCCCGTTCCGTGCCGGGGCAGCGCATCCCTGCTGGGACAGGGGCAGGGACAGGGACAGGGACAGGGACAGGGCATCCCTGCTGGGACAGGGGCAGGGGCAGGGACAGGGACAGCGCATCCCTGCTGGGACAGGGGCAGGGACAGCGCATCCTTGCCCTTCCCGGGATCGCGACGGAGAAAGCGCATCCCTCCTCCCTCCCTGCCCCGGGATCCCGACCGGCCAGCGCATCTCCCCCTTGCCCTGGGATCGCAACCGGAGCAGCGCATCCCTCCTCCTTCTCTCACTCCAGGATCGGGACGGGGGCAGCGCATTCCTCCTCTTTCTCTCTCTCCGAGATCGGGACGGGGGCAGCGCATCCCTCCTTCCTCCCTAACTCCGCGATCGGGACGGGACCAGCACATCCCTCCTCCCTCCCTGACTCCGCGATCGGGACGGGGCCAGCGCATCCCTCCTCCCTCCCTAGCTCCGGGATCGGGACGGGGCCAGC
>VZTH01001486.1:0-110598 GCA_013397815.1 Aleadryas rufinucha
AGCTCTGGAGTCCTCACCACAGGAAAGACTTGGAGCTGCTGGAGTGACTCCAGAGGGACACGAAGGTGATCAGAGGGCTGGAGCACCTCTGCTATGAAAACAGGCTGAGAGAGTTGGGGCTGCTCAGCCTGGAGAAGGGAAGGCTCCATGGAGACCTTATTGCAGCCTTCCAGTGCCTAAAAAGGGTTTACAGCTAAGGTGGAGAGGAACTTCTCCCAGGGGCAAGTAGGGATTGGACAAGGTGGGATGGCCTTAGACTGAAAGAGGGTAGATTTGGATTACATAGTAGGAAGAAACTCTTTTCTGTGAGGGTGATGAGACACTGGGACAGGTTGCCCAGAGAAGTTGTGGACGCCCCATCCCTGGAAGTGTTCCTAGGTCAGGTTGGACAGAGCTTTGAACACACTGCTCTAGTGGGAGGTGTCTCTGCCCACAGCAGGGGGTTTGGAACTAGATGACGTTTAGGGTCCCTTCAAACCTAAACCATTCTGGGATTCCATGATATGAAAAAATACACAGAAGAGAAATAAGAACAGCATAATAGATGGCTGTGCTAGAATGGAAAAAAAAAATATATAATTGTTTAAAGTATCTCGTAGGATCTCTGCTTGGCAGCATGATGTCAAACCCTTAAGGCCACGGACCATATTTTGCTTCAGGTCTTTGGTATCCTTCCAGACACAAGGAATTTATCAAAGCCTGCAGAAAGTGTATAAGCAGCTTGACATTGAATCCTGTGAGCTGCTGAGTATTAAGGGAGATCAGTACATTCCTTAAAGTTACTTTTGAGAATTCTTGATTTTCTTTACAGAATATAGAGAAAAGTTGAGTGATTTAAATACAAGTCTATCCAGCACGAAAAAAAACCCCAGATAAATAGAGAGTAATTTGGGACTGAAAATTGAAAAATTAACTGTTCTTAGAAACAAAAGTATTGAGAAGGACAACAAAATTAGCGTAGTAAATTTGATAAAGAAGGTTAAAATACTCAGAGAACTGGTAGATCATACACTCACAGGGATGAGATAAGCCCCAAGAAATTCTGGAGAGCTAACAATTCCTTAAAGAAATTATAACGAAGGCACAAAACCAAACTAACCCAGTATAAAGGAGGGACAGAGAATTTAATTAGACCCCTGTTGTGTAAATCAAAAGTTCTTCACTGACTTCATTTTACAGGAAGCTACACAAGATTACTATGGATAGTAATAAAAGAAGAGCTTTAATATATAAGGGGAATGCGAAGCACGGCTTACTAGCAAAGAATGTAAAAGGTAACAAGAAAGAATCTGGGAAGTACACTATCGTGAGGTTAAAAAAATAATATTGACCTCTTCATAGTGAGAGGATGCCCACAGAGCTGAAGTACTGCACGCCTTCTTGGCTGTCAGTCTTCACTAGAAAAATGATGCATAATTGAAGCTGGCAGCAAAAAGCTAGAGAAGGGAATAAACAGCTCAAGAGAGACTTATGATTTGTTTGCAGATTTCATGAGCCTGATAAACTTCATTTTGGGGAATTTAAAACATCTGAAAGTTGGAAGAACTTTCTCATCAATGGCTGTTCTTTCAGGATCTCTGGGAAACGTCACAACTCTAGAAAACTAGAAGAGATCAAATATTAAATGTATTTCTGAGATGGAAAAGAAAAATGGTAGAAATTACACATCAGTCACCTTAACCTACTATTTGAAACCTGTCGGCATAATCAAACAACTTTTAAGATCTCGCGAGGAAACAAGGACAAGAGAAATTGTGAAGAACGACTGTTACCAAATCTACCCAGTATATTTATCTGGTGATATACAGGTCTTCTAACTTTAACTTTTCTGTGACAAGGGGACTGGTAAATCATGCACTGACTCTGTGCTGCTTATGGGGAAGTCACAGGAAAAACCAGGAAACTATTCTGCATGTGTATCTATGAGGGCCTTTTCTGTCTCTCTTGAGTATGGCTTTCTACACAGCTACAGTTCAAAACAAAATAAAATCAAAAAGATTGCACAAACTCAGCCTGGAGAGCAAGCTGCTAAACCCCAGACAAATACACGGTATTACAGTGGATCACAGAAGGAACATGAATCAACGATGTCATTCTCTATCAAAAAAAAGGTGGACGTAGAAACAGGATTAGAGACAACAGCATAAACTGCACTGCTTCTGTCTTCCCCAGCTTTCACAAATTTTGCTGGAGCAATGGGTTTAGCTTTGGGTATCTCCCAACAAAAACATGTGAAACATGTGTGTTGCTTGCAGAGATTCCTGAGGATCAGAGGTCTAAGACTCATAACCTACAAGGAAAGGCTGAACAAATTGGGGTTGCTAACTGAAAAAGTCCTCAAGTAAATTAAAGGCTTTTGCAGAGAGAGAAGGAATAATTTATCCTCCCTGTCCATGAAGGAAAAAACCAAGAAACTACAGGTTGAAACTGCAGCCAGGGAAATCCACTTTCCATCACTGGAATTTTTTAAGAACAGGCAAGAGAAGTATTTTTCAGGAAATGCAGACAAACTTTGTCTTGTGATTTTCTGCAATGTCTTCCCTCAGGGCATTCTGAAATCCCTTTAAACCCTATAATCTATGATTTGAAGTCAGTTCCCTGCCCATTCAAAGAATTTACTCAAGTCACAATATTTCCTTTTGCTACCCTGAGAAAATGTGATGAAAATACTTTTAAAAAGGTTAAATTTTTTGATAACTTGCCTAATTAATATGATTGTCAGATATAAATAAGACAGGATTTGCTGGAGTAACTTGGGTCATGGTCTGTTTGTGATGAGACTTCCCACTTCTACTGTGACATTTATTAGTTGAGAAAGAAAACCTCACAAAAAATAATACTAGAAAAAAGTAGCTTTTTTCAAACATTGACCATCTTGGCCTCAGAATGAATTTTGTTTCTTACAAAAGCAAAAAGCAAAGTTCTCTCCTGCAGGAAGTAGTTTATAATCGACAAAATTTCTTATTTTTCTTATTATTTAATTGATTAAAATCTCCTGTGTTCTACCTTGTGGTAATCACCACATAGTCCTGAATATTTCACGCAGTCACTGAGATATTGCCTAAATGGGAGTATATTTTCTCTTTCCTATCACTTAGATTAAAGTAATACCTGTTTGATTTTGTTTGGTTGGTTTTTTAAAGTTATTCATATGCAGAATCCTAATTCAGGGTCACCCAGAGCATACCACTATGGGCTGTCAAGAGATCTGGCAAACAAAACTAAATCAAGTTTACAAGGAAAGGAATAAAAGAACATACACCATGCCTAACAGTCTGCTATATCACTTACCACATTTCCTTGTTTGAAATGCTGCATTCACAGCTTCTAAATATTCTAAGTTCCCTCAACTCTCCCCCCTGGAAGTTGTCTCAATACACACTTGGTGAACATCTCAAAGGAATATATCCAAAAAATTTTTTTTATATGAAAGAAGGAAAACTAAGGAATTAGCTCTCTGCACAAGAATGAGTAATTTTCATACAAAAGCAGATACCATCTAAATGCTTGTGAAGACTTCCTGAATTTAAAGGTTTGGAACAAATTTCTCATATGCTTTCTTAGAAGGTGAAGAGAATATACAATCAGTAACACCAGCATGAAACTCTAAGTAGCTCCTTCCCTAAATGTATAGCAAGATGATCCCTTTTTACCACAGTTTACCTACAAATACACAACGTTCCTAAAAACATACTGCACCAATATATGCACAAAATTTACTTTAAACAATATCATTCCAAAAACCTTCAGAAACACTTGCACAAAACCAAAAAAAAAATCCCGTTTGACTGTAACAAAGTATTTTGTTCAGTGGAAATGAAATGTATTCTGATGATACTGTCAGTTATATGTCAGCTCTATAAGATGGCTCCATGATGGTGCTAACTACTGGAAAATTTCTTACCCTCCCACTACTGAAAATACAGGGTTTTGGGGAATGGTGCTCTTGGGATTCTCCACTCCTTATAACTAACTCTTCAGCTGGTCATTCCTACCAGGGCAAGAGGACCATCAAGATTCAGAGACTGTGCCTCCTGCCCATCAACTCCCACAGCAGTATGGGGGATGCACTGGGGATGTCTCTACCAGAGAAAAAAACAACTCCATTCTTTTGCTGTTGATGTACCTTGTTGTGTCTCGTGGCACAGAACATTTGCTGGAATGCAAAGACATGAAAGACCAGCAGGATTGCAAGGGTGCTGACAGCTGGACTGGGATGAGATAACGTGAAAATTCGTGAAACCACTGAGTGAGATGTGGTGGAAAAACACTGGAAAATTTTGACAGAAGAATATATTAGCTGAAAGGGTGTGCTTGTTGAAACAGTGAGTGACAGGATTGCCAAGGAGAATTAGATGGCTGGGTCACTGACCAAACAAAGGGAAAGTTCCATGGTTATAAGATTACACGTGACTAATGTGGGGATGGGAATGGAATTTTCTCAAGAGGAACAGTATAAAACTAGCAGGAAATTATGGAAAACAGCAAAGGCACACACCTGTTCAAGCTGCAGGCTCGGAAAAACACCAACCAACAATATATTACTTGTTTATCTAGAAGATGAAGCCAAATAATAACCCAGAGACTCTCAGATTAAAATCAATTTGCAATGAGTTTCCAGTCTTGAGAAACTGTAGCCAATGACAAAGAGATGAAGATTAATCTGATTGCTTTAAGAATATAAAAGTATTAAACAGAAAAGGGAGATCAAGAAATATCAGACTGAAATAGCCTACATCCATCTTTAGTACAAACCACCACCAGTTGTGCCAGTGATATCACATTTACTGGCCACGGGACTGCATTGACTCCTATAATGATTCCATCAGTGAGAATCTCCTGCTGGAAGCTTGATGTGAGAAGGAAGCAGAGATTCTGTTTTAGCTGCAAAAATTAGGCATATCAGAGATAGCAAGTACACAAAGAACCTGTGCTTGCTTTGAGACAGAGGAAATGAGAAAAGCTCTGAGCTGGGGATGGGCTGGTGCTAGAGGTGGTTTGCTTTGTTAGCCCCTCTGTGATGGAAATGGTGGGTGACAGCAGAAAAAAAAATAATAAGTTGAAACAGCTCAAGAAAAGATGACAAGAAATCAGAATTAAGATGAAATGTGACAGGGAAGATAGCAGAGAAAGGAAAAAAAAGAGGTGAGGAGAAGATGCAAATAGGAACTGACAGTGAGGAGCTGTTTGGGATCATAAATGAGCTTCGTGGAAAGCAGTGTGGCACTCACTGGGCTGCAGCCACTGAATTACAGGATTATACCCCCAGAACCAGCACCACAGAATCCTCTCCCAGCTACCCAAGCAGCTCTAGATTTATTACCCTCTACAGCTCCCTGCCTTTCTTAGCCTGTCCTTGTAAAAGCACTGAAGTCAATGCTGAATGGAAAATTAACCAAGCTCTCCCTCTTCTTGTCTTTTCATTTCTCATTAAATCAGAGGGAAAATGTAAATGTTATTTTCTCTCTCACTTCACCAGTTGTTGACAAGTCAGGAGGTAAAAGCGAGAAGACTTCATTCAGAGCTTTGTGCTCTTGCTTTTGAAGCCAGCAGTCTTTACAGATGCTAGTGAGATCTATTCAAATTGCAGCACTTTTTCATTCAGTGAGGGCTTTGACCCATGCCTATGAAACACAAAGGAAAAACTAGAAATGAAAGGCAAGTGGGTGCTTTCTGGGAGCATTTCTTTCCAGGGTTTGGAAGTATTCTATGCTAAATTCATACAAGGGCAAACCTTTCCTAGGACAGTTTTGAGAACTTGAACATGGAAACTCTGGAAACAGAAATAGAAAATTCACAAGGTTGTACATGAAGTTTGCTCCACATAATTCAAGAAAAACCTTGGTGAGCACTTCTATTTTTCAAGGTGGTGAGAGCAGGGTTTGACTTACTCAGCCTTCAGTGGGTTTCTTTATTTCACATTTTCATTACTGAGTGTGACTAAAAATACTAAAACTGCTCAAATGCAGAAAGCAGATGGTTCTAGGTCCAGCCATTGGACAGAAGAGGTTCAGGAGAGATGCAATTTGTGGAACACAAAGACCATGCTGATCTTTGCTTCATCTTGTTTCTTTCTGCATTTCATCAGGTCTTTTGTCGCAGAAATAAAAGAAATGGACACCACCTGTGTGGTTCTTCTATTTCAGTATATTTTTGAGGAAGGAAAAATAAATGGTACAAGACAGGACATTTCATTCAGCCAGCTACCTCCATTTTCACAGAGGTGGGATCATACATTTAGGCATGTAATTTCAGACCAAGCATTCTCATATCCATTTATCGTTTTAAGGAGTCTAGGATTTATTCAATGTCATTATTCTCAGCCTCAGGACTGAGGTTTGCATGATGCCCTGACTCTCCCTCCTCCTTTCCTGAAAGAATCACGGACTACAAAATGTTTCAAGAGGTAAAAAAACTCATCCTTCCCAAAGCAAAAATCAGCTCTTACAAAAAAGTGCCAGATTTGATTTATTGGAGTGCAGTCTGAGTCAACCACAGGGCACAGATTTCTGCAGGAGGCTGGTTTTTAGCAGATATGGTGCTTGGCTCCGCTTTTGTCTCTCTTTCACTGTGCAGTGCTTGAAGTAGTGCGTACAGCTACGGCAAATTATACTTTTTGTTTCATGGATTTTCAGTTTAAAGCAGCCCCACTCAGAATTCAGCAGCAGCAGGTCCAGATCCATCACCTCTCGCTGTCTCACACAGAGGATCTTGGTCCCATGTGAGATGCCTGACCCCCCCAGCCATCATGACCCAACTCATCACTGTTTCTGCAAACACCTCCCTTGGCAAAACACTCCCAAGGAAAACTTGGTTTTTGTGAGAACTCTTAGTCTGCCTTGCCCAGCATAGGGATACTACTCTTACATCTATGAGTATGCTGAAAAATTGTCACTTGGAAAGACTAAATCCTCCTGAGCCTATTCCTTGGTAGGCAATTTCCCAAGCAGATGGAGCTGGAAACATCTGGGTGCCACTCTGGGCTGGGCAACGCCCCTAAGCCTGGTTCCTGACCTTGAAACTTATGTGGTCTTTTTCTCTCTTCTTTCTCTTCTATAAAATCTCTCTTCCCTCTATTTCTCCCCAGAACCCTGGAAGGTCTGCTCCTGTGATGAAGCACATGGAGTGACATTCTGCTACCATGAAAGTCAACAGCAAAACTCTCAGTGGTTAATTAGAATCGGCATTTAGCTGAACTTTTACTTTACTTTTTAGTAGAGAGTAGCACTATACTTCTCCAGGGGTAGGGAGAGCAGGGAACACAAAATTCCATGTTACAGATACTTACGCTGTCTACCATGCTGCACAGTTTGGCAACAAGGAAAACTTAACTCCTATTTTCCTTCATTTTACATTCCATCGTTTCCTCAAAATATACTTAATCTTTTGTTGTTTTGGGGGTTGAGCTTTTTTGTTGCCTTTTTTTTTTCAGAATGCCAAACCACTTTGAAGCAATCAAAAAAGGCTCTTGAAGAGTGAGGCCCTTTATCTCTCCACAGAATAAATATAGCACAGGTTCATTTCCTGTGCAGCTGGAGGCACCCACTTATAAGTGAAAGAGTGGCTCATTCTCCTCAACCAACCAATTATCAGCCAAGAATCTAACAAAGGGAAATAATTTTTATGTTTGTTTGCAGTGTTATTCCCCATGTCACACCGTATATTCATGTTACTGTGTAAGACCAACAGAAGACAAACCCCACCCCATTGAAATAAAAAAATATTTTCACGGTTCTTCTCCCTCTCCCAAGGAATTGCACACTGATTATTATAGAAAAATATATTAAGAGCTAAATATTACAACAGGGATTCAAGTTGAGAAAAAACATTCTTTCCTCTGCCCACACACCCTTTTCTGCTTCAGGGGCATGAATACCTACTCCTGCTGTCTGGGAGGAGAAAAGAGGGGGTATGCGAGGGAAATAGAACCTGTGGGATGAACCAAGAAACTCTTTCTTCCCCCTTTAGCTACTGAAGTGATGCTACACTCAAGAGATGCGAGGGAGCTGCAGAGAGCCCTGCCTGCAGGTCTCTGCTCCCCCTCTCCCTTCACTTCTGAGCACTCACACAACTCCTTGTGGGAGCTGGTGCCTGCAGACCCACACCTCGGGTCATCATCCACGTGGGAACAGGGGGAGCAAGTCTGCAATGAGCCAGAGGAAAATCCCGAGGGAAAGAAAAGGTGAAAAAGAGATTGACAGCAGGGGAAGGACAGTGAGTGGAAAGAGCACCGAGACTTGCGAGATAAAGAGCAAAGGATAAACTTAGTGAGAATAAGGGGAAAACATGGGTGAGAATAAGGCTTTTGAAGAAAAAAGGGTGAGACTTGGAAGAAGAAAATGAAGAGTGCCAACAGATCATGAAAATGCTTCAGAGTGTCAAAGACTTCTCCTTAACTCCACCCCGTTTTTTCTGGTTTTAACAAAATTATTACTGGAGGAAAAAGACAACATTTGGGAGACTGAGTGGGAGCAAACTAAAGGCCACAACATAAAAAAAAAAAAAAGTAGGAAGGGGCAAAACATGACTTTTTTTAAAAGCAGATAGTGAAAAATAAACTGGTGGAGTGCACCTGTGGTCCAGGACTCTTTTTACCTTCCTTTTTACCAACTATAAGCATTTAGGCTGAAAATGACTGTTGATACAAAGTAGTTTGTGTGACAGATGTTATCTGCACACTCAGGTCCAAGAACACAAACACCAGCTCCCCAGCTGCACTCACGCAATGGATAGGAATTTACATGGTTGAAGCAGTGACTTGAAAATGTTGAAAGTATTGTGATGGATATCTTTATACTCCATTTCCTAGAGGCTAAGCAGCAGTGTATAGGTGCAGAAGGGAATTTTCTCTTTAACTGAGGAAAGAAAACCCCAGAATCCAACAAACAAAATCAGTAAGAAAAAGATAAACCACTATGAATTCTCAGCTCTGCTTGTTTTTTGGAAAAAGCAGAGTAAATACTTTCTGTTCTCAAGAACAGCTTTAGTCAGACTCAATTCTGTCTCAGGTTGTAGAGTCACACAAGGGAAATCAACCTCAAGCTAACCTGGCTTATCAGCATGTTTTAGAAGAGAAAAGAGTACTTGCTGACTGTCCCCTTTGCATCCCTCCTCCAACTCACTGATTAAAGCAGCTGAGAAAACAAGAGTTGGGGAAAAAATTTGCAATGTATTTCACTAGGGTAGCAGTAAATTCTTGCCCCCTCCAAACAAGCAGGATGAGCAATGATTCAGAGAATTTTTCTAGATCACAGTGACTCCTGGACCTTCTTAGTCATACACTATTTCAGGCTACTCCTAAAATGCAGCTATTTTTGCTCAACATCAAGATCAATTCCATTGCTGCTCTCTTGAGCCAAGATGGACAGATACATTTTTTGATTTCTTGACCTAGGCTATTATTTAATATAAAGAACCACTGTATCTCTCAACAAGCTATGAATCTGAGGTCATTACTGAGATGCCAAAAGGAATTAAAGAGATTATCAAACATGCATTTTTGCCTTATTTTGAAAGCAGTAAACAATTTTCTTATGCTTATTTGCAAAATAAGGGAAAGCAAATGGGAAATGCAGTAGCAAGTTTTATCTCTGCTAAAAAGTCCACTCTTTTTCCTCATTTGTTCAATCCATGATTAAGATTTCTGCCTCAAATTCATGGTATTTTATCTTGAAGAAGTTTGTTATCAGTTGTATTAACATAACATACACCGTTAAAAGTCATCTGTACAGGTAGATCTCCCTTAAAACAAAAAAAGATAAATCAATAATCAACTGCAATTAGAAATACTAACTAAACTTAAAGCAATGAGTCTTCACAGCCAGTTAATGTATGCCCTGATGACTTTTTGACAATATTTTTAGTATGCAGTACAATAGCTCACTAATGCTGAGTGATACTTTTAAATATGAAAATATATATTGAGATGACAGATAAAAGTGTTACATGATGTTTGTCCTTGGATTAAAGGCTCCTTATTTGTTTGCAGTGACATGAGAAATGATAATGGCTCCAGAAAAACTGATATTGTTTGCCATGTCACAGGTCCATTGAGATCTTCCTCTTTTCTCTGACTTTTAATACAAAGGGAGGCCTAAAATTGCATTAAGTCAAACCCTGGAGGCTTAGCTTAAACCTTAACATCAAAATAGCTGACATAGTTCTTGATAAGTCTTTAGATGTGGGCAGAGCGATGCATAATAAGCAACAGGTTTGGAGCTTGTAGTCAGCTTACAAATGACTTCCAGGTACAGTCCCATACAGAGCACATTAACATTTAACCTTCAGGTAAAAGAGGCATGAAGTCTTATTATTCAAAATCAGCTCCAAGAGCAAACACGGCAGTTGTCATCTCGCCAGGCAAAAGGAGAAAAATTGATACGTTCAGCACGCAGGATCTCCCCTTCCTAATCAGTAGAAATATATGCTTGAATTTCCATTCACCTTTCCATGCTGGGAAAGAACACTCCAATTGCATTAATGCTGACAGGAAAGCCTGGCAATGTCGCACCTAAAAGACCTACAAGCTGCAAAATATCAGTCAGGCGTTTTCATTTCTGGAGGAATAAGACGACTTTCCCACTTCCATTCTGTCCTCAGAAATGCCAAACCCAAGCATGCAGACAAGCTAACGATAGCGAGGATTTGTCCCTCAGCCTCTAGGAACAGACATTAGGGTCGAAGCACAAAAAACGTTTTTGCTCTTTGCACAGCCATGGCATATTATCCTTAAAAACAATCAATAAGTCACAGTTGTCTGGAGTCAATGAGAGACCCCCATCGCTGGCACTTCGCTTGGAGGTCCCTTCCAACCCAAGCCCTTCTATGATTCCATGAAGTCAGAGATAAAAGAGATGTGCTGAAAGACCAACCACCTTTCTAACTGTTTATAAAGAAAACAAAAAGATAAACTGACTAGAAAGAAAACAGAACAAGCCTTTTCATAACTTCAAAAATTAAAATGAAATTGTTTTTCTTTTAACAGGGTAAATATCAATAATCAGAATTTCCTCTGAGAGATAAAAGAAATAAAAGAGGCAAACCTATGGAACAACAGTGGCAGGGTTATTAGCATTGTTTTCTGCAAAACTTGTAATGAAATCAGGCACAGAATTCCACAAGCAAAATCCCACCTGCTTTGACCATATCGGAGATAGTCAGAACTTGGTTTAATGCGAGCACGCACACACTAATCTGAAACATCTCTGCACAGTTAGAAAAACCTGTGCCATGAAAGTCAATCCGAAAATTAATTATAGCTAAAGCAATATATACTGCAGGAAAAAAAATTAACATTGTACCTAGTACTAATTGCGTCTGGATGAAAAGCCTAGAAACAGGATTTCCTTAACCCATAATTCCTCCCAAAAAATAAACCTGTCAAAATATATTTTTCCATATTATATATTATGTTACACACTATAATGAAAAATACCTAAACCCAACTCCAAATAAAAATTTCTATGGCAAGGTGGAAAAAATTCTTCTGGAGCTTGACATTTATTCTTGGTTACACAGATATTTTGGAGGTTCACTACTCTTGTAATTACAATTCAGGTTGGTAACCCGAGTTTGTGGAAAAGAATCTGCAATTAAGTGTATTGTTATGATTCCAAAAATTACATTTTTAGGTTTAAAAAAGATGAAGTTATAGAGCCTGGAGGGATAAAAAAGGAAAAAATGCAAACCAGAAAATCCAGCAAAAAATCTAAACTAAGAAAAAGATCCTCAGAAAAATAAAAAATACCAAAATTTACACTGGGATTTTTTTTCTGTTATTGCCTAAGTTGAGTACGAATTGTGGCACAGTTACACTCATTTTAGGTACAAGAGATCTTTCTAAAACAGAATGAACTAATAAGGGGGAAAACAAAAACACCAAGAGAATGACGAGCATCTCTTTATCAGCCTGACCTGAGATATTACTTTCATTTACTCTCCCTTCCTTGTCTAGAGTTGTTGGGAGCAGCCCTGATTTGTGCCCAAAATGTCAGTGACCCCTAACAGATTCTTTGGTAACTGAGAACAGCCAGAACACATTAACAGAGCAACCCAGTCATCTTCCCTGCTGGGGATGCAGATGAATGGTGATATAAAACTAATCTGGTCCCACCTCACCCCAGCAGCACAGAACTACACACTCCATGCATTGGTCTCAAACAAAAAAAAAAAAAACAAAACAACAAAACCGAAACAAACAAACAAACAAAAAGCACACAGAAGCAGGAGGGAAGCTACAGCAGGAATAATGGGGAAAGAAAATTAAAGAATTACTCATTCAGACCCATGAAGTTCAGGAAGGGACTTGAGGAGAAAAAGCTTGTTGAAATTGGGGCTTGATTGCTTTGGGGTTTTAAGTTGTGTGTGCTTCATACAAGACACAGCAAGCTTCCTACCTAAGCAGTAAAATAGAGTCAAGTAATGGGAGAGCTTCTTTGCTCAAGTATTACCAGTCTCTGAGCAGGTTTTTTTTTCCAGAAAGGTTCTTCACAGGCTTGCTTTCAGAGTCAGCTTGCAAGGACCCTTCTGCCATCCTCTGATCTTTGCTGACTTCTGAGGTGATAGTGTTAAATAGCCTCACCCATGAGCTGGATAACAGGGGGACTGGCCAACAGGAAAACTCGGGAAGTTTAACAAGGACATAAGGAAACTTTTGCACCCAGAAGAGAATAACTCCAGCCAGCAGCAAAGCCTGGGGACCAACAACCTAAAAAGTGGCTGTGCAGTAGAGGCGACTTACATTATTTACATCATAGCAAGTGCCTCTTCCACCTACTATCAGTGAAAAAGCAGGGCTACATCATACAGAAGCCTCAACTTTTCATTCAATTTCTCAGGCTAAAAATAAGTTGCAGTAATCTCATAAGGTGTCAGAAAGAAAATGAATATCAGAAAGAAAATCTGTCACAACACAGAATAGAAGCGACTAGAGCAATACATATCCTTGATTTTCTTCCTCTCTTGAATTCCAAGGCTGGTCATCTAAGCTAGTCAGAAAGGGGGAGAAAAAACCAACAGCCCAAGAACAACAATAAACAAATCTAATGATTCATGATGGCCAGAGAGATGGTGAACAAGATGCGAATGAAACATTCATCAGATGCCAAATAGTAGACATGCCACATACTTATTTCAAAATAAAACCGTATCCTACTTCATTCTGTTGAAACCATCACTTTAATAACTCATTATTTCTATTAGACATCCCTCTATATCTGCCTTTCACTTCTCATCTCAGAATGTTTAAATCAACATTGGTATTTAGACATAAGGCTGGGCTGACCAGTTTGCAGTTCATAAGCTCTACTAGGTTTCTGCAGAAATGTTATACAAATTTATACATATATCACACTGAATTTTGTATGCTAGACAGATTGAGTTCATGTTCTGCAAGTTTTCCAAAAAGCAGAACTAGCATCAAAGTAAGAAGTGCCCAGCTTCCTGTTCACTTTGTAGTAGGTTTGCATTTTCAAACAGTGCATAATCATAAGTGGAAAAATGGATGGAGTCAGCCAGAATTACTTTTGTAAAGCAGGAAATTATACACAGAATTTCCACTATAAGGAGAGAGGGGGAAAAAAAAGGGAATAGTAAGGGAGGGGGAAAGGAGAGGGTTTTTATTGTTGGAAAAAAAAAAAAGAAAAAGTGCAGCATAAGACTTCTTAGAATTCATCTCTATGAGATTTTAGGGTAACTATGCTCGTCTTTATGAAATGCATCCTATCAAAAGAAAACAGATTTGGAAGTGCTGGACAACCACAGACAAAACAAATGGCCAAAATGCAGAGCATAGGTTCTAAGTTCTTGCAATTAAAACTGATTTTAAGTGGTCCCCACTGTAAGTACCTGTGCTTTCCAGTTGTTTACAAGCCTGGTAATTTGAAACTTGAACACAATCTACATCTGAATGAGTTCATCTGCCCCGATGAACCAGCACAGCTCCAATAAAGTAGTAGAGTCAAATGAGTTCAGAGCCACTGGGGATTTTGTCTCATGCTGTGACAATCAGGAAAAGATGTGGGTTTTTTTCCCAATTACCTTTGGAGGCTTGACCATGCCACCCTTATGAACACTTTTCTGGAATTGGTTGGTGATGTTTGTGTTCAGGCAGAGGCCGCATCAGAGCCTGGCAAAACCCCCGGCCCTGTGCAGGCTTTGGCCACTGGGGATGGCAGAGGGATCTCTCCCACCCTCCCTGACAGCAGCCAGCAGGGCAGGGAGCAGTGTTTGCCCACAGGCTTTGCAGGTGGCCGTGGAGGAGAGCAGAGAGGCGAGGGCTGACAACTTCTGTCAGGCATGACTGGCCACTCCCTTCCCTCCCTCCCTCTCCCTTCTGTGGGCAGTGGCTGGCTGGTGTTTCATGCCCCATGTGCAGCTACAGGAGGCAGAGGTGGGAGAAGAGGGAAAGGACTAGTTGATTTTGTGTAGCACAGTCACTCTGATCACCCCAGCCTGAAGCACGAGAACCCGGCATTCCCACTTCCAGTTCCCCTCCCATGCAGTTAACTGGGAGCAATCAGCCCCAGTGCAACCTGCTGCAGCTTCAGCTCCCAGGGCTCAAGAGGCAGATGTCTGACCACAAGCTGATCTTGTCTGGAGCATCAGCCACAGAATTCAGAAATTTCCCCTGAGTAAACCCAGCAGGTTTATTCCTTTTATCACAGGGCTTTGCAGCTTCTCAGTCAGGCTCTCATCTTTAAGTTAGGTAGAGAAAAACGACATGCTTTTTCTTTTTTTGGCAAAATATACAGCATCTGAAAGTTTTAAATGCAGTCACGCACATTCATCAGGCTAAAGCAGATACAGGTCTTAGAAACCTTTAGCATGACTCCTATAACCAGAAGTTCTATGCAGGTGAAGACGGGCTTTTCTCGCACAAAGCCGTCCATTCCATTGATGGGCAGTACTACCAGCTCTCCTAAGAAGTCCCGTTCCTTTCAGCCTATTCATATTTCATTTCATATGTATTGGGCCAAGCCACATTATTTTAAGCTTCAATCACCCGTGTCAATTCTTATTCACATAGCTGAACAGTCCTTTTAACAGAAGGAAGGTTTGCAGGCCGGGACACACTCTGAATATTTAACAATCAGAACCAACCTGGGCAAACCCCCTGAAAGCAGTTGAAGAAGCCCAGCAACCTCCTCACTGTGTGTTTGGAACAGGAGTTAATAGAAAAGCAGCTGGAAATGCTCCCCAAGCACCACAGCTACGAGTGGCAGCAGAAAACTGATGCCATCAGGCAGGTGGTGCCACAGAAGCTGCACCTGTGGGGCACTGCTGGGATCACAGGAGGTCAAGTTTCACTAGGCAACCGCTTCTTTGGGCTATGTACCTCCTAGTCCTCAGAGACCCTGCTTCTAAGAGCCAAGTCTACATGGCCCAAGCCATGTTTACTGCATGACATCTTGGCCGCTCTTGCCTCAGGCCTGTTTATCTCTGTTCCCTTTCTTGCCTAGGCACTCAGACCAATTCCTTTCTCAGTAATGGGGCTTTTGAGAGCTTGCTTTCAAACAGCTAATAAAATTCAAAACAATGCTTCCTGATTTGTGTCTTTGGTACAGCATTCCCTCTTCAGCTTCTGCCAAAGCTCCCCTCCCAAGGCAGGCAAAAGTTTCTTCCAAACCATCTTCCTCCCACGTATTAATTAAACATTACTCCCTGGTCCTACAGCAGGCTTGCTTTTTGCTGACCACGAGGTAATTGTAGACAGATTTTCAGCCAAGCCTTGTTTCTAGCTTAGGCTTCTTTTCTCCTCCACTTAGCGAGTTCAAATTCACAGAGGTTGTGCTGTGTCTACTACATCATAATACATGCAGTACACTACAAATATTCTGCTAAAACTTAAGCAACATTAACATATATAATTAGGAAACCCTCATATTACCATGTTGTAGAATCAGCAAACAACGTGTAATCCAAGGATTTTGGGTTTTGTCTGGTCCTTTTTACCCGCTAGGTGTTGCAATTAATTATACCAGTGCTTTTTGTTTTGCAAGTATTATTATAGTAATGATGATTAGTGTAGATAATTTTGTTAGGTTGCCATTTTCTAGCTTAAGGGTATCACTTCCATTCTAAAGTGTTGATTGTTTCTTATCTAACTTTGAAAATGAGATTAGATGTTTCTTGTATTGTCAAACTATGTAGATTAATATGATAATTTAAAATCTGATAAGCTATGAGTGGCACAGGATTGTGTAATAAAGCAATCACATCAGTTGACACTTCAGAGAGAATTAAATTGAGTCTTGCTTTAAAAGAGAGAGACAAAAAAAAAATATGTACCACTACATGCTGGGGACCAAAGCGCTGGGGAAAACATTTAGGGCGAGAGAATCATTACTTAACTTACAAGCAGTGCCCTCATTTTCTCTGCATGACTGGACAGGTGCATCCATTATGTGTTATTTCAGGAGGAAGAATAAAGGAAATAAATGGCCAAATACCAGGAGCTGCCTAGAATGAGACTGACTCGCTGAAGATTTCCGTGATGGGACTTGAATTACAGGCTTCACCTAATGCAGCTCTCCTTATTTGCTTCTGCAGAGACATGGATGGGAGAATAATAAGAAGGAGTGACCCCAGCCCAGTGGATGCAGTTTCTTCTAGAGGAAATTTAAATTCTCCTTGTAGGTGGGGCAAAGAAAAAGTAACCCTTTTGCCTTCAGATTTAAAGGCAGCTTCTAAACCAACACTGGAAATCAAATTATGCATAAAAACTCTGCGCAGAAACACCCTCTTCAGCATCTATGAAAGAGAAACAAGAAGTGAAATGGATGCTTTTAGGAGAAGATGATGCCCCTGGGCACTGTTACGGAGGCACAGGATTTTGCAGGATGGGAGGCTGCAGGCTCATTTTCTTCTTACAGGAAGTCGCCCTAGTGTACATTCTTAGGTTTGTGACTCAGGGCTGTCATGCCGCAGCCAAAAAGTGGTAGGACAGAAGAGCCTGAAAGTACAGTTCAGAACGTGCTAGGAGAAATGCCTGTAGGAACATGGCTCTTGCAGATGGCAAACATGATCTTGGAGCCTCCAAGGGCTATAGGGGCTCTAAACAGGCCAGGACAGTGCAGTGACACTAGGCCATCATCACCCTCAGGCATCTTCCTCTCCCAGTGAAGGACACAAATCCCTCTCCTCTCTAACTCAGAGCATCAGAGGGGGCTGGCTCCAGTAATGAGCCCTCCTCATGAATTTCCCTACAGCACAGCCAAAGCATGTCATTAGGAGGGCAGACTGGTGACTGGAGAAGACATGGTCACATTGCATGACCTTCCCAAAATCCATACTAGGGGGACCTAAAAGCTGGCATTACGATGGTGGAGGAAGGGATGGGCTGTGCCTTATAAAAATGATCTCATTTTTAGCAAGAAAGAAAAAAAAGGAAATGCAGATACTTATGTCAAGCCACTGTGCATTTAAGAGCAGCTGAGTTCAGTCTGAAAAGCAGAGCTGTGATCTACTTGTTTCAGCTTTGCAATCCATATTTTATGACCGAATTGTGATCAAACACTATTATAACCATTGTTCTTGCAGATTTTACATCTGAATAGTAGACACTGCTGTATCATCAGACAGCTGAGCCACATCACAGGACACATCCCTTTCCTGGCTGCACATAGCAGCATGAGGGGCTATCCGAAACAAGGGGGGTACAAGGCCTGGATCAAAGATGATGGTGGAGATCCTTTATTCTGGAATATTATCATTCTGAGTTATCAAGCAAAGAATGGGGACCAAGAGATGAAATTCACCTTTCCTTTTAGCAGAAAATTTTATGGCATTTCCCACTCTCCTTTACATTCCTAAAGTCTTACGCATGTCTTGAATAATTTGGCAATGACCTGGAAAATGTAGCTGAACTGTGGAGTGCTCCAAGTGTTCTCTATTTGCTTTAAATCAAACAAAAATTAATATAGTATCATAAATGTATCAAGAGATAAATTAAGAAAAAGAAAGTGGTTTTTCTCTGCATGAAAGAATTGAAATGCTGCAGTGCTGCTATCCTCAGTTAACAGTTTTGAGGTATGAAAGCTTCTCCTTAACATCAAATGCTAACAGAATGTTTTATCAGAGCAAGCACTACCTCTAACAGCTCAGATCTGCCAGTGAGATATTGCTTAGCAAAAAATTTCATTTTTGACTTCTCCTGCACCTTCTGTCCTCTTGGGCTGGGCTGCTGGCACAACTCTACTTCTGCTCCCCTAACCAATATCCTTGTCTTTATTCTGCTTTATTCCTCTGGCCACCTCTTGCTCTACCCCCTCTATGGTCCGTCTGCTGCTCATTGCAGTGAAACCAGCCTTCCACCCTCCCTCCAAAATCCACACTAGTGACAACGAGCTCCATTCCCAGAACAGAAAATAAAGAGTGAGCAAAGTAAAAACAATATCCTCCCTCACAGTCCCAAATAAGTCACGAGCATCCAAGAAATAAAAGACTTCTAGCAGAAAGCCCAGAGTAAAGAAGTAAATGCTACCCAGAAAGAGATAAGCCTGAACTCTTAAATCACTTAATGCCTTCCCTGAAGTCACAGATCTGCTGTGGACCAGAGAAGTCAAATCTGGTCTGCTCCAAGGGATGAAGGGGCACTACAGGCAGGACTCAACTTCCTATCGTGCTCTTTCATCTTCAGCAATCCTTGTTTCTCATCTGACACATCTGTGCTATAGACTGCAGTGACTTTAATACCAGAGATTCATGGAGGATTTTTCATTGTCAAACCCACAGCAATGAACAATTCTAACCATTTCTGGAAAAGCTTTTTCCATCCCGCTTCACGCCCATCAAACTCTCTTAACAATATTGGTTAAACAAAGCTGCATAAATCCAGTATAAATCAGCTGTTTTGCTCTAATTCAGGCTTGTAACTCTTGAATGTTATTGTGCTTTCATACTGCTCTAACTGAGCCAAGCAGCAAGTAGTATCTGTGAGTAAAAAGGCTTTATTTGCGAGGTTCTCCTGGAATATCTCTGCATAACTAAGAGCAAAAAGAGTTCCATTCCTTCTTTTGGCAAACAAACAGCCAGGCAAGATCCTTAGCCTAACCAAGGAGTGTATACTAACACCGCATGCTCAAGAATATTCACATTTATGCAAATATCTTTGGCCCACTGACTGAGTCTCTGCAAGCGAACAATTAGTTTCTCCTCTATAAATTTTAATAAGTGTAGGGCAAACCATCTATGCTGTAGCTGTTAGCTTTCTCCTCATCTCATTATAACAGAAGAATCCATTTGGCATTTGTCAGCCTTCTCTGTATATCTTCAGAAGAAAATTGTTCTTGGTATTCAGCAGCTTCCTTTTTTAATACATTGTCATAAACAAAGCATGCATTCATTGCTTCTCAGATTTCTCCACAGGACTCGAGAAGAGAAAGTTTTGCTTGTCAGTTGTCATACTTCAGGATATTTTTCATAAGCAAATCACTCACCATTCATCAGCTTTATGTGGTTCTACTAAAAAAAGGAAGTGCTTGCTCCACTTTTCCACACACAGATGCAACCTCATTATAGGTCCAAGGATGAGCAACTCTAGATGCATAAACTCATAACCAATTAGCATTATGGGGAGATCTTCTGTATTTTGAAAGCAAATTTTGTGCAAGTAGCAAGGGAAAACTTCCCTATGGTTATTAATTAGAGTGGGTAATTAAGACTATTAATCTTACTGACTTTTTTTCCTTCTAACTTACAGCCATTTACTTGGGAATAAATAACTCTGATCTTTTGGACAATTCTTCTAGCCTTGAATAAGTTATTCCTTTTCAGAAGGACAGTTAAGCATGGGAAGGGTATTCTCTACTGCCACTACAAACCTCATGTAGCAGAGGGAAACAGAGCCTAATGCGAGAATTTGCATCAAAGACAAGCAATTTAAACTTGAAATAATTTAAACTGCACCTGACATAGGTCAGCAGAACCTCCTCACTGCCCTCACATGCACACTTGTCTGACACCAGGCTAGACAAAAATGACAGATCACAAGGCAGAAAGAGGAATTTCCTAATTTTACTGGGATAGGGAGTAATCTGAAACATAAGTACACTGTATTATCGGTTCCTTTAGGTCTGCAACAGCTGCACAGGCACGGGGTTCCTGGTGTTACAACAGAGACTGACACAGAGCCCTGCTGCCAGTTTTCCAAGAGGCTTACATCTGGCTTGGTTTATATATCTAAAGGAATATTGCAACAGCCAAAGGCAAAATTCCTTTTGCCATCTTCATTTAGCAAAACCCTTGCATCCGATTTGTGATTTTGTTTTCCATACAAGCCTTGCTCTTCTGTAATGCTTAGCACCTTTCAGAAGCACACAAAGCACTATCTGTCACAGCCAGCTGTTTCCTTCCTACACCTTCCCAAGAGAGACCTGAATGGAGATTTCATTAGCTGGCTCCAAATGCAGCAGGCCAGGTGTGGAGAGTATGTGACAGCAGACACTCACTAAGTGCTTTACTCAGTAATGTACAGACACAAATAAAAATTCTACGGTAATGCAGACTTCTGAATAGAACTTTATTGCTGTTACTGTACAGGCAGCGGGGTGGCACAAAGAGACACACAGCTGTGGCTCTGTCATTCCCTAAAAAAGAGTGACATATCTCCTATGATAGGAGATGTTTCAAACTGAGAAAGCCACACAAACTATTTTGTAGTAAAGCAGTCTTGGGGACCCAGAGGAATCCCAGGTCCAAGGACCACTTAAGCACAGATTTGGGTAATGTGCTCATGCAGTCTGGACATGAACTAGGGGATACCACACAGCCCTGGGGTGAGGGACTAGTCCCTCTCAGAGCTGTAGATGCAGTGTGCACGCTCATACACCACCAGGGTGGATGATAGTTGTTCACTGTAGATGTGCTTGGGGCTTTACAGACAGCATTTCTGAGGGTTTACATGCTGAAAACATTCAAAGTTTTGAAACACTATCCAAATAGGCCAGAGGCAGTTTAATTTTCCTTCCAAGGAGTTGTGAATTTATAGTTAGGCTCCTACTTTAACAGACCATTTTTGACCCAATGGCCCATGATGGCTTCTTCAACGTGAGCTACAGTCTATCAGTCAACTTCTGTTTAGTTCACAGATCATCAGTGCAATGGAATTTAACAGCTGGTCAGAATCTATTATAGTCTTTCATGTCAATCTGATCGTCAAGGGTGTAAAACAAATGTCAAAAAATCTTCAAGAATAATTTTAATTGATATTTACTGACCATACACAAGTAGTAAGCCTTTCTGCCCTAGCTTTTATTCCAAAGGGTAAAGCCAAAATACCTTATGACCAGGGAATTAGAGTTGCCAGAACAAATTGGTCAACACAGTAAACATCAGATATATTCTTAAGCTGTAGGAGCTTAACAGCACATTTACTCAATAAATCCCTGCTCTTCCTTTCACTCCTGTAAAATAAAACTAAATAAACTTTAAAAAGAAGTTTAAAAGGGAGTATTTTTTATTAAGACTTCACATCTGGCTTACTATAGGTCTTTTGTGCACTTAAAATACAATCAAAACATCATGAATATATGCAGGCTCAAGAAAAAAATAAGTCATGTTACAAAGAGGAACAATCTTTATAGGGCAGAAAAAAATAGTTTGAAGTCAGATATGTCTTTCAAAGCATGAAATATAAACACTTACTAAAACTAAAAACTATAAACATTTACTAAAGCTGTGATAAGCCAATTGCACATAAAAAAAAAAAATCTCAAACTGTAGGCATGAAATTCAGCCTTGAGAAATCATCTAAAGAATTAGTCTCCATTTTCTTTACTAAAAAAAAAGGGAGGAGAGAGAGGGAGAGAGGCATTAGGGCAGTGGCTAAAATATTTAAAGGGTTCCACATCATCTTTTCCAAAAAAACAACAAAAAAATTACTTGGAGTCAAGGGGAAGCTACAAATAACCAGTCTTCTGTAAGTTCAGAAATGAACTCATGTGTGAGCAAGGGGAAGCCCATCTGTGCTCTGGCGGAGGGAAAGGAAGATGATGGGTAATTTGTGCCCTTCAGTATTTTCTCAGAAGAGTTCTACGCATCATATAATGCCCATCAAAGACCAAACAGCTGCTGACCACAAGCCTCAGTTCTTCCACTTCCAGGAAACATTTTCTCACGGAGTGACAAGGCTTTTTTTTCTCCCCCTGTCCCAAAGGATTTTGGAGGCATGTGAAAAGGAATTAGAAAAGGAGAGTTGCTACTATAACAGCATTCAGGTAAAGGGCAGGCATCCATTTTCATTCCCTCAGGCAGAGGATGACAATACATCCTAAATTACTAGATAATAGAAAGTGATACCCTCTACCTCCTCCACACCTCCTCCAGTAGAGGCCTGTCAAAGAGCAGCCTTAGTCCAGAGCTGTAAACTAAAGGTTTTAGGAAATGGGATTCGGTGGCTGGCATTCAAATCACCACTTTTGCTCCATGTGTCATAGAAGAGCTGATCACATCTTCTGAGGTTTCCATTTGCTAGTAAGAGGCAGCTGAATGTCCAGCATGACGATTTTGAATGGCTATAAAATGCATAGCTGCCTCTGTAAAACCTACTTGAAAGAAGGCAACCCTGCCTGTGCACCTGCCTGTGCACCCACCACGTAGTTCTGGATTACAAACTCAGAATCGAGGAGAGAATATGCTTAATTCTCAGGTATATCAGTTATTTGTTTGGTTTTGCCCTCATTTTCTTTGTGAATGAAAAGAAATGTTGGGAATTAGAGTCATTGCTGGGACATAGCATCCCTTGCAGAGAAAGTGAAGACTACTTAGGTAGCAAGGCACATTTATTAGGAGGGAACTGCAAACTCAGTCAGCATTCTCCAAGAGGAGAACTTAGTCTCAGAAAAATAAAATTAATTTGAATCAAAAGAAGATAAAGAAAAGGGGAAAATTTACAGATTATAAAGGCAACATAAAGGAAGGAACTATATGCATTTATAAACGCACTGCATGCATTTATAAAACCAAGTAATTGATACACTGAAATAAAAATAAATTCTTAAAGCCAATGCTTTCGCTGGTTTCAAGGTCAGAGCAGATTTTTCCCTCACATTCAGAGGAAAAACTAGGATGACACATTTAAAACCATTTAGGACTAGGAAAGAACATCAACCCACTCAAAAACACGTCACTCAAAAGTAACAAAATATGAACAATTAAAAAATGTGTGTGTTTCTATAAAAAGTTCTCAAAGTGTTTGGCCAAGTAGTTCAATTGCCACACGTGCATTACAAAATTGTTGCTCTAGATTAATTGTCCTGTTCCCTTTTAAAAGGTCAGAAAAAGAGGGAAGTTTTACACAAAAACCTTTTTCCTTTGCTGTGTTGTTACACTCTCTCAGTCTAGGAGGCAGGAGAATACTCCTGCTTCAAAACTTTTGACTGCTCTTCAAGTTTATTCCTGCATAAAACTTCACCCACATATAAAATACCTCTGCTCAGAAATAGAGATCTTCTGAAATGCAGAAATGAATGAAGCAGACTGATCTTTTCATTACTGAATCACAAGGAGAAATAAATAAGGAACAACAGCTGAAGACTGAGTAAAAACTCAGCGTTTGCACGCCTGTGCACAGGTGGATTGAAGCACTGAGCACCAGGTTGCTATTAAATCAGAGCAATCAGTAAGACACATTCACAGAAATCACTGTAAGAAAGCTGCAACATGTTTTTCGCTTTCAACTCCATGAAATTTGGGTCTTGAAAACTAGCTGAGCTCCTACTTTTTGGCTTGGTAGTATTTTGAGAGAGGAACTTCTGTATCCCTACGAAATCAACGGGATCCTCTCTTTGTCCCATGTTTACATCCTATTTTCCCCCTAAAGGAGCAACTGCCTGGGAGGAATTGAGGGGTTTTGTGCCAGCCATTTGTTCCACACTGGCCACTACATTTGTTAGTCAGGGAGCAGCCTTGATTAAGTTATTTGTATTCTTAAGAAGTTTCCTGCTGCCTGGGCTGGCTCTGCAGTCCTCTAACGCTGACCAGGAACAGCTGAACAAGTGACAATAGTTCTGGCTGTTATGTGCCATTAAGACACAATGCCTGTCTCACAAGCACAGAACATCAGCACACATTTCACCGGTGAAGCCAAAGCCTTGCTGCTCTTTTCATCACACCACTCCACCAGGAAGAGCAGAGCAGGTTTGCAGGGACAGCTCTGGTGCACAATCAGAAATCCTCAACACGATTTTGAATCCTGAACTCCCACAGGTCACATGTGTCTTGCTGCTCCCTTTTGAATCGCTCTTGGCTTTCTGAGGTGCCTCCCAGCTGAAAATACTTCATTAGGGTTTTATAGCATGAATCCGTACACAAATGCATAAAACTTGAGCTGGAGGAGATGAAGCATCAGAAAAAAAGTTTTTCTCTGAACAAACTGAAAGAGGGCCAGGCATTAGTACTGCAAAGGTACAACGAGACAAAGTGTCTGTGCAGCTGCCCAGGATTGACTGAGGCTTCTAAAGCTGATTCTCCAGAATCCCACTCTTCTCTCAATCTTCAGGGTTCCCTGTCCAACTTAACCAGGTTAAAAATACTTCCAGATCACCCTATTTCTGTTTTCTGCATCGTTGTGGGTAACAAGTGAGTGCAGCTGAGGAAGGGTTTTTTAAAATAAGGAAGAAAGCAAAGAACTGCACAGTGTTCCGATACAAAAATACAATATAAATGTAGTTTTCTCTCTCTCTCATTACTCAGTTTAGGGGTCCACCCTGAGAGAATATTAATTTAATCAGTAAAACAAGCAAATATAGTTATTTGATGAAGTAGATGAGTAAGTGCACTGCATTTTTATGCAGCCCTGTGTTTAACTACTTGGAAAATACAAACCTAAAATAATCTCCAAAATGCCTTGACTTTTTTCCTCAGTCATGCCCCTTTTAAAAAGGGAAAATAATGAACAAATATTATTTAAACTCCAAATACATTCAGGGCAATAGCCAATTCTGTAACCCATTAAAGGAAACTCTGAGGCAGAGAGTAGGATTTAGCAACTGCTAACCATTAAAAACATTGTTAGGTTTCCCTGCAATACTTTTCAAAAGAATTTTCAAATATACCATTAAGCTCATTATTTCTTAAACATTACAGATATTAGCATCATCATAATATCACCATTCATAAATCTTCCTTTTTTCTGTCTATTCCTCTTCTAAACTTACTGTCCTCTTCAAAGCAAAGTTCTTTTACTTAAAAAACATCCTCCTCTCTTGCCAGCAAAGCACTCTCATTTTCTTCCTTCAAATGCCTCCATATAACCTACATTTCACTGAGATTGACAGTAGTGCTCTAAATGCTGTCAGTATCACACCCTATCTTACAATTTTGCTCTTATCCTGTGTATCACATTCTTCTAAAATCAGATTCTAAATTGCTTGGGGCTTAAAGTCGCCTTTCTACTTTTCTTTATCTTAAATCATTCCAAAGGGCCAAGCTCTTCCCACCCTGACTGGTTAATTTGCAGGAGCTTTGTGGCAGCCAGAAGTAGAGCCAACATTACTCTGCCCATGAACTAGGAGCCAGCTGAGCACATATTATTGCAGGTCCATGTTTTCCACATCAATGGACTGTATCCCTGGCATAAAAACAGGCTATGTGGCATTTGGAATGTACATCAAGGTCAGCTGGTGCTGCTCATTTTCATCAATGTCCTGACAGATCTGGTAGCTTCATAAACTAACATTTAAAAAAATATATGTCAGATGACTTTTAATTATGATTTTTCACATTAAAATGTCCTTAAAATTATATAATGAGCTGAAAAGTACAAATGATAATCATGAAATCCCAACAGCAAAATATCTAAGTAAGGCAAGTGAACTGAGATTGTGGAAAACAAGATTCTCTCTGATAAACTGAGGGTGCACACTATGCAGCACAGTATGTCAAGGACTACATATTCAATAGCCTAAATATAACATAGATGTCATCAGAAAAAAAATCCACCTTCATGCTGAATGTGATAAAATATTAAGCTTTTTAATAAAGAAGAAAAACCTTTTTCCATGATAATTATACGAATTTAATGGAAATTCTCCCTGCCGAAATATTAAACCCAACTCACATCAGGAGTCCTGACCATCTAAAACATACATCTTTCTCCACTCCTTTTGAAGCATCTGTATATACCAGTGAGCTTTCTAATTGACTTTTTTAAAATATAGAAAGCCTTCATAAACATAAAATGAGCCAATTTAAAACATTGATGGTCTTTGTCTTGGAGTGCTGATGAGTTAATAAGCACCTCTGAATTACAGAAAGCACGGGTTTTTAGAAAAGGTACCTCTAAGAAATTATTATACTAATTTTTGCTTAGTGGTTTCCTAAGCCAAGGAGAGAAAAGCCATTTTACACTGGCTTATTTTCTCCACCAGCCAAGGTATCATGAGGGCCTTGGTCTGCTTTTGTAGCTGGGGCACGGGAGCAAGAGCAGCTTTTGAACACTACAGTCTTCTCATCATTACAACATGAGACACTCAGACTCATTGCAAGTGGCAGTAGCAACGTGGCTCCCAAAAATATCCCACTGGGAGAGCGGCAGAGGTCTGTGGTGCACGGGTGGAGCTCCCTTTCCTTTGTCCTGCTCCTAACCCAGTGCCTCCCACAGGGAAGGGAGTGCTGCTGGGGGTTGGTGTCTCACCCTCAGAGACCCCAGGACAGAGAGATGAGCTTTGCATGACACCCAGATGGCATGTGTCAAGCGAGAATCAAAGTCTGGTTTATAGTTTTCATAAACTGGGACTCACAAGAAAGAATCCATTGTTTGGCATCAAAGGAAAGATACACGTCTAAGTAAAAATTAAAAAACACAGGCCATCGTTTCTTTCAGTTGAAAGACACAGCAGAGGTGATAAAAAATAGAAATATAATTGGGGCATGCTGTTTGAGAGAGAGACTAGCTGGAATGCTGAGCATAGCAGTGAGCATGGATGCCTCAAAGCAAATGGGCACTACAGTGTCTCAGCAGCCCACTGCCAGGCAAGCTGAGCATGCACAGGCCACTTTCCAGCTCTGTGTTCAGCTCAGACTCTGCCTTGCAGGAGATTTAAAGCCCTGACCCTCAAGAAGTGAAAGCTCTGCATCCCAAATTTATCTACAGCCACACTCTAACATAGACTATCTGCCCTGTTGTGGCTGAGCATGCACCAGAAAACCAAGTGTGAGAATACTGGGATATCTCGGAAGTTGGTCCAAAAATACAAACTGGTTACCCTTTTCCTACAGAATCCAACAGCTGTAAAGGATGCTTCAACAGGTGTCCAAAACATGGATCAATATCTGAAGCTTGATATGCCCTTGTGATTATCTTTCTTTCCTTTACTCACCTGCTCTTTTTAATCATGTGCTCCAAACAAAGCTTCACGTTTTCAGCAAGGAGGTTTCAGCTCCTCGCTGTATTGGGGAGTTATGAGGCTGCAAGGAAATTTTTATAGAAATACTGTAGCACAGCATAGAGGCAAGAGAAAAGCTAATCAAGACACTACATCTGAGATGAAAAGTAAGTGATTCTAAAAGAGAAAGTAAGTCAGGAAAGTTACTCTTTAACATTCTCTTTGATCTGTGTATGAATTCTCCATTTAATTTGCTTAAGCTTGAAAAAGGTGGACAAGGAAGAGAAGAAATTTTTATGAGAAAAATGGTTTCATAGCAAACCAACTTCGTTTGAGACTTCTGAAAAGGCATTAACTTATAAATTATAAATCTATCTTCTAGACTTTTCCCACAGTTCAACATAAAGTGAAATTAAATAAAATAAATTTAAATCATCTTGTTGTAAAGGAGACGTGAAAAGGTGAAAATCTTTTGTATAAGAGAAACAATTTAAACTGCACAACTGACAAATTTACACGTAATATTTGCTCTGTATTTATGACTTTTGAAACAAACAGATAATGAATGTGAAATATAGACTGATATGGAACAATAATAATGGGGACTCTTTGAGAGATACTGAAAAATGCTGTATAATAGATCTGCATAATGCTGTCCAGAGGATTTTCAATGCCATGTTGAGACAGCAGCTTCACAAACAGCCTCTATGTCGGAGAATTTGGATGTCTGCCTAGGAAGGCACCGGGGTGACCCCATCTTATTGCATGCACCCAAGCCTGTGCCACACAGCTTTGGGGTTGATAAAGGGATTTGAGAATGACAACAATGTCCCTCCAGCTTCTCCAGATCTCCACTCAGGCACACACAGAGCCTGGCAACACCACCTTTCTCACTGTGCCACCACTGGCCCTGGGCACTGGTCAGCATCACAAGGGAGGTTGCCTTTCTGCCCTAGAGACTGAGAAGTCACCACAGAGTGTTTGTGCTTTCTCCTGGCCAGTTTCCTTCAACTTGGCTGACTCAGGTGGGAGAAGTGAGGTGTGGTGAGGAATGGGCCACCCACGGTGGGGCAGGCCTCTGACACCATCCCAACATCGTGCACCAGCTGCCCCCAGCACATTGCAGAAGCATTAACTGACTGCAGCTGGGGTGCTCAGCTCCCTTTGCATATCTCTGCAGAGGAAACAACCAACGTGATCTTGTCAACTGTTTTGTCCAATATCCCTTCTATGGCCTAATGCCAGCACAAATGCTGCCATGAACATTAGAGAGGTATAATTTGATCCTCAAAGTCCCTTGATCCCTTTCCCTCCTCCAGCCTTGCAGATAAAGAGTGCATCATGAGGTGCATTGTGCGCAGGTTCTTCAGAGGAGGCAGTAAAAGCTGGTCCCATGGTCGCATTAAATGTCCCTGGGTACCTCTTGTTAGGAGGGAATAAGGACTTTTTTGTGCTTTCTTCAGCCAAGTGCTCTCCTCCCAGGATGATGTACTAAGTACCTGCCAGCTGTTTTACATTTGACAGAGGGAGAAAAATGCCTTTTTTTTTTTTTGCATTGGAGGCCAGTACATACATGTAAGCTATTAATTCCAAGACAAACAGGCATTTCTTTGATGGAGAGATGTGAGTCTGTGAGGCAGAGATGGGTTAATAAATGTGAAAATGAATCTTCTAAGGATAATGTGCCACTGTCAAATAGCAAAACAGCTGAAGCACAGTTCTGACATCTCCTCAGGACACATGATAGTCTCTTAAAACGTGGGCAGGGGAGAAACATTTGATGTCTGGCCCTACCATTTATATTTTTAGAAGGCTGCACAACAATACTCTGACACCCCAAGGTATCTAATGGTTCAACAGTCCTGTACAGTAGGTTCTGCCTCCTTTCTAAGGCACACAAATCCATAAACCTTCACTGACCTGTAGTGTCAGTGTGCTCCTGCCTGCAGCCCTTTTTTTTCTGCTGTGTTAGAAAGCCTGACGAGACTGCTTATTGAATTTCTTCCTTTCAACATCAAAGATACCAGCCATGCTCTCCAATTATTTAATAGATTCTGCTACAGTGGAGATCACAGATTCATTTTCACTAGAGATATCCAGTCACTGTAAAGAGCAATTATATATAATAACAGCCTAGCTGTTCTCAAACATTCTTTTATCATACACATAGTCCAGTGATTACCAAGATGGACAATGATCTGATATTGATAATAAAACTTAATGTCTTTGGTTTTGTTTTACCAAACTATCAATGGTTTTGCTCTGCAGACCCTGGCATTCAAAATGCAGCGGGAATCTCTGGACTGCCTTTTGCTTTGACTGTTAAATATTTATTTCATGGTCATGCTCTTTAAGCCTCACAGAAAAGTGCCTCTGATTCAGCTTTTTGCTGCTTGGCAGTGCTGTCTGGGGGAATGACACAGGGAGACAGGAGATGATGACTTCTAAAGCCAGTTCTGTTGCTGGGCAGCCTGGAGCAAGATGCTTTGTCTCAGTCTCCCCAGCTGTAAAATGTTCCTACTTAAATGTGCACGGGGGTTGAAGATCAATTTGTTAATGGCTGTGCATTAGCACTGTGCACAGCCCTTTGAACATATAACACGTCCTAAAAATACTAACCCTTTTTGCCCTTATTCGCAGATGATTTTCCAGACCAACAGATTAAAGTATTCTTTATCTGAAACTTTCCCTGAAATAAAAACGTCCATAGTAGCTACTTACTGAGCCTTGTCTCTCTGTGGTTCCGAGGTGGCAAGTCCTCGACTTGAAGGAAAAACTTTTTCTAACCCTTCCTTTTACAGCTGTGATAAAACCAGAAGCAAAATTAGAACAGCGATGTTCACTGTGCCTGCTTGACCTTGAAGCATAAATTGTGAAGAGCAAAATGAGAGCATCCACCTTCTCCAGACTCATTGTGAATCCAACCAGCTGACAAAGGCCACAGAGATGAAGATAATCACTGTCTCGAGCAGATGTTGTATCCCCATCGATGGATGGCAGCAGTATGTGTAAAGTTCCCTGCCCTAGAAAGCTATTATGTCCCACAGGCAGTTCTCATGTATTTCAAAAAACCCTTTTTTTAGCTAGACAACATGGTCCTCTATCTTTTATATCTTGTCCTTTCTCACCTCTAGGGCTACGCTAGATACAAATTCCCCTTGGCATGTTCTCTTTTTCTGCCTTACAAATCACCTTCAGGCCAGCTGTGGCCATTTGCCTGTTAGGCAGGACATGAGCACTGCTCCTGCTGGAACAGGGATTGCAGCTACCACAGAGCCTGCCCGCAGCAAATCCGAGGGGCCACACACCATAAGGAGGACATGCTTATGCATGAAATAAATTTACATAGGGCACTTCCACTGCCTAAAGCATGTATCATTCATTCCACCCCCTGCAGATGGAAACTGCTGGACATCTCTCTTCAGAATTTGCCAGGCTGAAGCCTTCAGGTGACAAGTTGACTGAAAGACAGCAAATGCACACAGGTACATGTTAGCAGAGAGTAAAGAACGAGCGCTCTCCTGAGAGGAGAGGGTGGGTGGGTGCACTTATTCTGCCACAGGTGCTCAGATCTTGCACTCAGACCAGAGCCCCACACAGTCTGCATGCCAAGTTATCCTCTGGGTTTAGGCTGAAGCAGGTCCAATACTCCAGGGAAGCCACAGCATGGGGGGCTGACTCATGCTATTCTGCCTCTAAAATCAGCAAGAATTTGGGGGGTTAGGCAAAAATGCAACATGACCATGCAATTTCTTTTTACAGAATTTAATCCCACAGACCAAGGAGAACACAGGTGTGAGCAGCAGACACCAATCCCTGTTTGAGGACTCTGCATGGGTCAGGGACTCTGCAGTGCTCCAGGAGAAGAGCTGCTCAGCTCTGTCACCCCGGGTTTCAGCAAAGTAACTGGCCTAGTTTGCCTCCTACTATCAACTGCTCCAGCTCCGACTTATAATTGGAATTCATATCCTGTAAAAGCTAGAGCCTGCAGCTAACAGATACAGCAAATTATTCAGCATTAACCAGCATAATCTGCACTGGTTTTCATGTTGCCTGTTTCCCACTCCTGCCCAGTCACTCCCAAGAGCTCTGTGGGCACAGAAGAGCACATGTGGAACAGCCACAGCAGCTGGGGCTGGGAAGGAATTTTTCTTGTCCACATGGCCTCTCTACTTCTTATTCCAATGCCACATCCATTCTTTTCCCACACCAGGCAGCTGTGAGACTTTCTTAATATACCACCTGAAATCTATTTTCATCTAGCATTCAAAACATGACTGTAAATGGTTTATTATTGTCATACTTTTAGATTACTTTAACTTTAGGAGCAGTGCTTTTCTCCTCTTCATTTTTCCTGGCAATATACACTGCTTCTCTTCCCTGTAAGGTGAAAGATCTATAGACTGCTAGTTGTCAGTGCTTGCAAGTAGCCATTTAAAAGCAGATATTTTTTGTCAGCATTTTTATTTGTGAAGCTTCTATGACAGATTTGGAAATTGAAGCCCTTGATTTATCTCCAGGCTGAAAACTAGACAGAGGCAAGGACACCATGAGCCTTAGGAATGAAATTACAAACATGTCATTACCTCCTTTAATCTGCTCTTGTTTCTGTGAAATTGCTCCAGACAACCCCCCAAAAAATCCATGTGCTTTTATAATAAAAAAATCCTCATTTCAGGCTATTTTCCACCCATATTATTTGAGGCCTCTCACTGTTCTCTTGTGTAAAAACAAAGGCTAGTAAATATACTTCTTTTTCACTTGTGTAAGAGCTAAGCCAACAGACCCAACCAACATACAAAACAGTCACATCTAAAGTCACTATCACCCTCCCTCTTTTTCTTCTCCTTGTTTTTTTTTTTTAATCTTTTTTTTTGTCTCACAGGAAAAAATGGTTTGATGGTGAGTCACACTAGCACTCAGTTCAGGTCACATTTGGCATAACAATATCACATCTGGCACCCTGAAACCATGACTGACAGTCTCTGCTCAAGATTCACATGATGGGAGTAGCAGGGGTTACTGCCAAAGCAGGAGTGAGAGGCATGGGAGGAACTATAGTGAGAAAGTGGCAAAAAGCCCAACTCCCATTTGTCTGCTCAAGCATTTCTATTAGCTCTTATTTTTCCACTGCACTGTAGGCCTACACAGAAATTAAAAGAATTAGTTTGTGTTGTTACCCGTGTGACAGCATCCATGGGTGAATGAAAAGGCTCTGCTGTGATGAGAAGGGCCTGAGTGGGGGTCCAAATGGATGTATAAAGTAGAGCCCCTTTCCTGAGCCAGCCCCTAAGCTGATGCTGGCACTAGTGACAACTCCCAAGGGGAAAACTGCAGCTGCCTCAGCTGGGTGTATAAAACTCCCTTCTGGGCTGGCTGGTGTGTTTCCCATGTGAGAAATACTCTGGTCATCCTTAAACTATTCACCACTGAGACAGTAATCCAATGCCAAGAGAATGGATGGCCTCGTGCTTTGTACATTTTACTGAGGTGGAGAACAATTGGCAGGCCTCATTTGGTTTCAAAAATCAGACAGAAAAGAGCATCAACAGTGCCTTCACATCTTACAGAGATTTAAATGGGTAAAGAAGTCACCTGCCTGGAAAAATCCCATTTTGCTTCGGATCTGGGAGAAGGCCACTCTGCCTGGGCTAATTCCAGCCCCTTCGCCACTACCACATAGCTGAAACGAAGCTGTGCTGGCAAGGAGGAGGAGGAATGTGTTCTGCCCCTTCTTTCCTGGGTGATTTGACTTTGCAAAAGAATGGGTTAGGTCCCTAGCTGTTAGCCTCAAGAGTTATTCTCATCATCATTGACCCAGTAAAGTTATGATCTTATTCTTCTGAGAGTCAGCAGTGGTGACAAACAAACCCTGAAGCAAACGTGGGCGTCTCTGCAGCCAGATCACGTTACAGAGGAGCACTCATGCCAGAGCTGAAAACTCTAACACGAGGGACCATACAACCCCATTACCCTTCCAGGTAAATCTGCTGTTTGTCCTGGTTTCTGGAAAAGGTTCAGGTATTGGGTTCCAGTACTAAGCCCAAAAGAATATCTGATTTATTACACACTCAGCTAACTTGGCAAAGCTTCAGAAAAAGGTGAAAGTTCAGAAATACTTCTTTTGTGAGCATCTCATGCCATCCAATTCTCCACAACTATTTTAAATGTATCCCTTTACAGTGGGCTAAGGATCTACATCCTAGACACCCAAATCCATGCCCTAGGCATCCACACACATTTAAAGCAGAGCTCCGGACTCTGCTGTGGCAGAGAGGCATTAAAGGTTAGATATCAAAATGCATAATTTCCATCTTTAAGCCCCTTTACCAATCCACCTCTTTGTTCTCAGATTCCTCTCTGTGACACGAGATCACTACCCACCCTTTATCACAGGCCTCTAGGGAGAACAAAAGCAGTAATCTCCAAGGAAATTTGGATGCTGTACTAAATAAAAGTTATTGATACTCACTGCCATGCTGCTCTTGTCCACCTTCAGAAGAGAGAGCTGGAAGCTGTGGGGAACAGCATTTGAGCAAGAGTGGGCAGAGGTAAGATATGGGCAATCTACTTCCCTCTCTCCTCCCAGACCCACTAAAGAGTCAGTGAAATGGCCACAGCTGAGGCCAATGGTAGCCAGGTGCCAGACATCACCAGGGCAAAACCACAGCTGTGTGTCCTGGGCACAGAAGAAAATCAGCCTTGTGAGAAAGTAATCGGCAAAACCTGTGTGCAGGGGACAGAGAAATGGGCCTCACCAGAGGAGAGAAATGGTGCCTCCCCCTTTTAAAAAATAACACTGTTGTCAGTAGGTCAAGCTTCTTCTGGAAACTCAAATCTCTGATGGAATGACCAGAGGGGGGAAAAAAAAAAGAGGTAATATGTAATCATCAAGGAGTAACAAAAGCCACGTTGTCATTAGCCACGAGCCACCTTAATGATGGTTCCTATTGTTAGGTACTCAGGCTGCAAATTGCCTTCCCACATAACTCCTGTCATTGTGATATCTGTGTGATGAATGTAAAAATTTGCTTCATAACTTGACCATAAAAGAGCATAATTCTAGCTGTAAATTACTGTTTACATCTTTCACTTATGGCATAAACATTCTATTGCACAATATGAGTAGTTTTGCATATTAACTACATAGGGGCATTATCCTATGGGCACATAATTTTATCATTTATATGGCATTTCACATTATTTGGGAACAGGTAAATTTAAAACACTTTGTTGCATAATCTCCATTTTGGAAGAGATCTTTTGAGATAAACACATCAGACATCAGTGCTTGGTGCTAAAATTAAATCTTCATCTGCTTAAATGTGTGGGTTATGAGTGCAGCAGAACCATTTACATGTCAGTGAGATGAGAATCAATTCCACAGAATGGAAAGATTACTCAATCTGATATATATTTTCTTGTTTTAGAACTTGTGATTGACAGACTACCTTATTACTCTGCCTTTTTTTCTTAACTTTAAGAATATCTAATGAAATTAATCACAGCCTGGAGGAGACATTTTGAAACCTGCTAAGAATTATATATGTCACTGCAAGCTTTACAACTCACTTGGACTAATTTGCTGCTGGCAAATATATCATTGTCACACACTTTTGTAAACTTTGCATTTGCAATCTTTTGAACTAACCACACAAGCTGAAGCACTACTTTTCAGTTCTTAAGAGTGTGATAGAAGTGTTGATGCAGGGTTTCTAACTTGGCAATAGCTCCAATAAGGATGTATTGTTATAGTACCATGTTTTCTAATAAGTTGTTTAGTCCATATCAGAGCACAGACAGAGTAGAAAACAATAATTTTGCTATTTTTAAATAAAGCACAGAATAGTGCTTTAGTGCTGAAGTCGAAAACCAGAGAAATTTGTTTATACAGGAACTTGTACTTCATGCAACCAGATTGTACCTTAGTATCAGATAATATCTTTATATCATTAATATTATTAATTAACTCACACAAGAATTCATCTTTCTTGAATGGACAAAGGGAGTTGCATTACACTATACCCAGATGAAACATTTTCTAAAAGTAGCAAAAGTTGAAGGGAAGTTTTTATCCCAGTAGTTTTTATCCCTTCAATTTCTGTCACTACTGTCAGTTCCCTGTAAGTTACTGACTTCTATTTGAAACAACTACCAGGAAGAAATATCTATGCCATTAAATCTCCTGCACTAAAGCAAAACCTTAATTACAACCTCCTATTCTCTTGAGTCAAGTTACTGACACATCTGACTGTCACACAGCCCATCTGTTTCTGAAGTTGTTTTGCTTTGCATTGCTGAAGACGTGGAAGACATTGCAGCGGGAGCTGAGTTGTCCTGTGGAGAACACGCTTTCCCAGTGTCAGGATTCAGAGATGCCTGCTTGTTTCCTGACTAGGTACTGCCACTCCAGTTCTGACAGGCATCTGAGCTGGGTTTATTAGCAAATTCAGTAGATCTTGCTGAATTCAGTTTCTTTCTACATCGGTGGCTGCCACAGACATTTGCTCCCCTGAGACCACATAAGTGCAAACCTAATGGGATTTCTAATACATGTTAAACTAACATATTAGTAAGAGGCAAAGGCTAATTTTTGACATGAAAATCTTTGAAGCACTTTAAAAATGTGCCTTAAATATTACCTTCACTTCACACATGGAAAACATGGAATGGATATGAGACTTGCTGAAAAGGCAGTAAAACCTAGGTAACCTGATATTGATTTTGCTCCCATCATCTAAAGGGATTTGGGGAAGAGAACAGCCCCTAAAGTAACTCCTCCTGACCCAAACATGTTGACAACATAATATATTTGCACTGGCACAGAGAGACTCAGAGACAAAAGGTGCCTAGAGATTTGAATAAATATATTTAGAGATATCAGTGTATATCTATCTATCTATCTATCTATCTATCCATCTATCTATCTATCTATCTCAAATATATTTGGAGAGATATATTTGGAGATCAGATCAGATGAAGATCTGTATTCTTTAGCCACGTTGTTATGGGACTTCTGGTTAATAAGAGGCACAGGCACACTGTAATAGAGGAAAACCTTGGCCTCACTCATCACAGATCAAGTACCATCCGAAATGCTGGTTTGTAAGATGTGTTTCAACTTTCTAACTCATTGCAGTAGGAGGCAGTAAGAAACCCAGGTACTTCCAGGCTGTATTTAAAAAACAAACAAATAAAGCAAAACTTTGAATATGGTTTAAACCCTTCTTTCTTGCTCCTTTTTTTTTTTTAACTTTTTTTTTTTTTTTGATTATCAGAACTTTCCTAAAGAATGTTACCTGGTACATATAAAATTAGGAAAGAATAGGGAATTTCAAGAAACTAAGGGATCATCTCAATAATTTTTTAAAAACTTTTAGTAGTATTTTTCATCAGTTCACAGTAAAAGGCAGGTCTTCTGGTGAGAAATTATTTGCAAAGGGAATTTTCACACAGCAGTCTTACGGAGACACTTTTGCTTTTGGTTTAAAGCCCAGTTCTCCCCTGAAGAAATACTGCTGTAATCCTCTACCAGCCAGATGAAACTGCTAGATCAGCCCCATAAAAAAACCCCCAAACTTTAGCTGGTTTTTGGTGCCAGCTCTGTGCCAGCAAAGGAGTTGTTTTTTCACAGCAAGCTAAGCACTAGAGTGAGTGTTTGGCCAGCAAGGAGCAAGGGGATGTGGGTTAATCACACTCTACTGGGGGCTCTGCTTCTTTAGAAATCACTCATTTGCATTTCCTGCAGCTTAGCACAGCTACTGAAAGCAGCTGTGCCCAGTGAATTTTATGAGGACATTTAATTCCCAGGCCTTTCCCTGCAGGCCCACATTTCACTCACATAACAATTTCTTAGGAATATCTGCTCATGGTTTTCTCTTGTCATATTTGACAAATCCTCCTGTAGCCCACCACAAAAAACCCCCTCCACCCTGCTTTCCCATGACTTCTAGTAAATATATAGGCCTTCAGAGAAAACAAGCAAACAAGTAGATACCAAGTTCCTCCATTATTTTCATTTTTTTTTTCTGTCCAGCTGTAATTGCACATTTTCTAACTTGATCCATGGGCAATTTGCTACCAGTATCTGACTGTGCCAGACACTCATCCTTCCCAATATCCTCCCACTCCAATTTCTATGCATTAGCTTAGAAACAAGCCGAAGAGTTGTCCCTGCTTCTTGGGAGAGGTCAGTGCATTAACATGCTACTGATTTTCACAGAGGCTAGACGAGGTGTGAGTCAGTACTGTAACACTTCATGCAGTTTTTTTGGACAGCTCTGATGCTGCCTAATGAGAACTTTGGCATAAGAGGTCATTCAAAGGGAAAAAAAAAAGAAAAGCAATGAGGAAAGGAAAAAAGGCTGAAATAAACCTTTCTTCATTCCTTGCCCCAGCACGACACTACACTCAACACTTTGCAAAAACAATAATTGGGTTCTATGCTTAAGTACATCCAGAGGAATTAGGAGTAATTTCACAGAGGTCTGGGGGAGTTAGGCTGATTTTAAACTGAACTAGCTTTGGTATAACTCAGCCTTATTTCTATGGTTTTCAGTTTCACCTTGTTTCATAGGTGATGTCTGCCAGATCACTGTTGGTCATTAGAAAAACTAAAACCATAAATTAGCTGGCTCGTTAGGGATATAGGGCAGCAAGGGCTTTCCTTTATCTTCTTATATAATGATCCCTGTTTCTACAGAGTACTTAATTTCCATTTGCAAGAGAATTTCATGGCTTGTACAATGAACTCTGCAGCTCATGAAACTCTGACAATGATCTTCACTCCTTTCTTTTGGTTAATTGTAACAAATTTCATTGGCTGGCTATAAAGGAGATTATTTCTGGGAAGGAAATTCCTGCCCGAGGTATAGAAGGAGGTGAGAGATTTCCAAGTTTTGTCTCTTGAGCTTATTAATAGTGCATCAAGGTTTAGCCTCTTTCAGTATGAATTTAACAGAGGGGTTTTAGAGTTCCTTTCAGCCATGAAGGAGTGAGAATGCCACTGCCATTGTCAGAGAGTAACTGTCTGTCATTCTTTTTTGCAAGCACCAGAGTAAGTGGGTGGCAGCTGGTGACAAGGGCTACGGCTGCACTTGCCATTTTCTTGTGATAGCTGGAGCAGAGCTTTGGCCTGAAGCAATTGCTGCTGACTTCCTTCTGTTTCCAGTATGGCTTTGAGAGAGGGGAGTTATGCAGATGTAAATATTTATATCAAATATTCCTGTTCCAATTGAAGCTGCTGGTGCACTTTTACCCCAAAAGAGTAGGGAATGCTTTAGACCACGTCATCATTTCCCATCAGTTATGGGGAGGGGGTCTCTGGTGGCTACAGGAACCTCAAGCTATTGCCTTCTACCTTATTGTCTCAAGCAGATTTTATGCTCAAGGTGTTGCCTGTAGGCAATCTGCTCTCTCCTGGGCTCCTGAGTTCAGTGTGGGTTTTTAGCAGTACCCTTTGATCAGCTCCAAGGCTGCCTGTGAGTGACAGTGGAAGTCCTTTCTTTTGGGTATCTGATGTGATGCCTTCTCAGTGCCAGCTCTGGGGACTTCAGGGCATCTCAGCAGTGTCAAAGTGACACTCTCTCAGTCTGCCATCATCTTCTTTCAGAGGCCTTTTTCTCTCTCTGCCTTTGCTTTGAAATTTCTTTCATTCCCTTCCTGAACCCTTAACTGTTTTGGCAGTCTTATCTGAATCTTTAGCTATGCCCCCCTGCTTAAATTGTGAACCTCACATTCACAATTTGTGAGACTTTCAGTGCTGGGAGAGGTATTGCAGCATTTCCTCCTGCCAACACCTTTCTTCTTCTCACTTTTGTTGTATTTCTCATTCTTCCCCACCCCATAAAGCCTATAAAATTCTCTTCCCCCTATTTCTAGTTCCTTACAAGATCAGTTTTTGTGAGCTTTGAGCATTAAAGGGAAATACCATTTTGCCTGGCTTTGCCCTACAAAAGGGCATGATGATCATGATTCATTTCCTGAGTGAAAACGCAGATTCAATGCCACAGGGGCATTGAAAAAGCTTTGCTATTTCCCTCCTACTTTGAAGGAAATAAAGAATGGTGCTGGCAGAGAAAAATGTGTGATTTGTTGGTCAAATAATGCCCTGATCTGATGCTTCTGCTGACACACATGCTTTGCCAAACTGCAGCACAGCCAAAACCAGCCCCACACCCATCAGCTTCCTTCCCATCCTTGGTTCAGCAATCAGCACCTTCAGGAACTGATGCTGAATCTCTCTCCCACTTCAGTGGATACTGCCTAGCTGTACTGAGTACAGTGGGAAAATCCATAATGTTTTCCACCACCCACTTTTTATATATTATGGCTTCCCTTAGAAAGTCTCAGTATGCTTTCTGCTGAAAAACTCCCTGCCAACTTTGTTGATCAGAGCAAACTTAGTTTGCCTATGCCACACAAAGCATCACTAGCAGCTGTGCAGGTATAAAACAAATATGGAACAGAGGAAGCTGTGTCCTAGGAGACTGTGGTAGTTATAAAATCATGAGCTTGGAGTAGCAGAGAACATAGAAATTATCTACTAGGGCAAGAAAACGGCATAGAAAACTACAGGAAGTGTTGTGCTTGTGTGTGTGCACATTTCTGTGCAGCTGTGCCTGTTGTTTATGAGCTCATCAACTTGAAAAATAAACCCCCTAACTTAGAGCCCACCACTAATTTCGTGCAGAACCAGAAGACGACCTTGCATTCGTATTTCAGTAATTGAAGCTGTTAAGTCCCACAGGATTAATCCTCTCACACATCACCTGCAGCTTCCCTGTGCAGACAAGACTTGGTCGGAGGCACTGCAATCCCGTGCTACCTGCATGAAGAGGCCACCAGCCTCAACTATGTCCAGGTAAATAAAATTTAGGAGTCAGTCTGCTCCCAGGGAATGCCAAAACCAGGCCCCAAATTGACACAAGGGTGTTGCTAGGCTCCCAACAGAAGGATTGCTACCCTCCTCTCTAGCAGCTATGGCTTTTTACCACCTTCAGGCAATAAATTAATGTGAAGGTGGTGGCAGCAATTCATCTGTGTTACCTCTCAGGTGGGTTGGAACCGTGCAGCATAGCTGGCCATGAGCAGTATCCTCACGCACCCTCAAAGGTATGGAAAATTTGGATGCATCTTCTCATTAATAAACAAGCTCAGCCTGCTTCCCACAGCCTACATCAGCTTTTTGGAATTAATTCCAAGGTCCTGGACTTTACTTTAAAGGCCTGTGCTAGATATCATAAATGCAGACCATCATCAGGAAAATTATTCCTCTATCCTGCTGAAGGTTTTACAGGGAAAATTTTCTAAAACTGGAGCACTGAGTCTCACAGGAAGAAGGAACGATCACAAACTGCATTGGTTTCATCTTCAACTACAAAGTGCTTTTTAAAATCTAAACTTTTTACATAAACATTGGGGAAATATGAAAATAGATAAATAAAAAACCAAACCACAGTGCTTCATTGCACACACATTCCTTCATGGGGTGTGGATGAGGAAATAAATATGACAGCTCTTACTCATGTTGCTTACTGCTGTTCTGGAGGGTAAGCTCATCCCATGTGAGCGAGTCCAATATAATGATGTACTTTAACTGGATCACATCATGGTATATGTGCTTTTGTCTCTGAGGTTACCATTAGATGCTCCAGAAAAAATGAAAATGCACTGGAAAAATTACAGAATTATATAAAATATTTTATTTGTCCTGAGACAGGGCTGGCTAGTGATGTGATACAGGACTAAAAGCCCTTGCAAATGGTATTTTTTTTTCATTTCTGTTGCTTGCACTTTCTATCCAACTTTATCTGTCAAAGTTCAAATTCTGATTTTCTTCTTTCTTCTTCTTTTCTTTGTCTTTTATAAATTCCCACTGCTCACTAAGTTCAATCAACTCAAAGTCCTTGAAGTGGGAAGCACTGCTTGTTTTCCAGGTGATGGCATCAGCGTTTGGGAGGATGTTTCTCGCTGTTCAGTGGCTTTGTGAATCTCATGGTTGGATCAGTTTCTTTTTGCATCTCTAGCCATCAATACAGGCTGAGAAGAAGAGCAACAAGCTCCCCCCTTGGTCCTACACCTAGAGAGGGACAAACCTGTCTCCCATGTTCCTGGCATGTGCCTTTTTCCTCCTCTCTCCGCTCCCTCTTTCATCCACCCAGCTGGCATGGCCCGGAGGATGTGCTCCCCCTCAACACTCGGAGCAGGGATGGTTGCTATCCTCACCAGCTGACATCAGTGCTAATTTCCTGTAAGTTGCCACCGAATAAAGGAGAGGCCTCTTTCTAAAAAATCTTTCCGGCTTGCTTAAAAACACTCTCTGTCTTCTTTTCTTCCTGCGTGCAGCTTGCAGAATCAATAAGGCCCCAGCCTCTTAGCCCTGAGCAGCAGAGAAGCTATTGCTGCAAACTCAGCAGGAGGAAGAGCTAGGGCAAGCAAGGAGCCCAGAGATAATCAAAAGTGCCCTCCCATGGCTCAGGATGTTGGCAAGTGCTTGGAGCAGGACCAGAAGGCAGCACACTATGACTCTTTGTCAAGCAAGGAATCATCTTCATTATCCCCACTTAATTATCTCTGAATTTCACTAATTGCACTTACCTTTACCTTACACTCACCAAAAGGGCTGGGCCAAGTGTTACTCTATAACACTACTTTTGAAAAACTCTGTGTATCTTTGTGCAGGTGCCTGATGACTGCTAAAAGGGGCAAGGAGCCCCTCTTACACATCAGTGTTTAATGTGCATAATGCCATGACAGGCTGCTACAGAGACTCTGTATTCAATGAAATTATTCTCAGTATTCTCAGTATTCAGTGACATTTCAGGCGGTCTTTATAGTTTAAAAGAAACCCTGTTTGTTTCCCCTTTTGCAAACAGACAAACAAAACCCCACAAAACCCCAAACCAAAAACCAACCAAACCAAACACAAACCAAATCAAACCAAAAACCCACAGAAAAAGGGACTCTGGTCATTTATTACTACAGAAAGTGGGAGAGAGGGCAGGTATTTTGTTGGCTGCTGATGAAAAAAATCTGTTAGCAACATTTAGAGATTTAGGACTCTTTTTTTAAGGGAATCATGAGAGGAACATACCAGGTTAGAGTGATAACTGTAAGAATCTACTCTCAACCAGGGAAAGGCACAGACCCAAGTGCAGTTACCTCTGGGTAAATTTTTGGCTGGTGACAGAAACCAGGACAGTACTAAATTACAGCTTGAATGCAGAAAACTATTAATCCAGGGGTGGATTGCATAATTTGCTGGACTGTGTCATTTTGCTTGGATACACTGTAGATTTCCAGCATACATGGCCCTAAAAATCATGGGCATGTGACTGCGGAAAATGTGAAAATCTGCATTGTTGCTGTATTTAAAAAGCTTCTTATTGCACTTCAAAAATTGGTGAAGAGGACATAATTTGGTTCAGGGAAAAGAAGCAATAAAGGTAAGTGCACTGAATCCAACAGGACTCTACATTTGTCAAATATATGCTTAGTTTAGGTCACGGGAAAACTCTGCCACCAGAGACGTGCAAGAGCACTGTAAATCCTCTGCATGGGGGTACCAGTCTGGGACTGGTTTCTTTTTCATAAACACAGACACACTCAGAATTTCCTCTTCCTTCTGACATTTGTCCCTCTCCCTTTGAGACTGGTGGCCTTCTTGCCCTTTACAACATCAACTCAAACATGACAAGTGGTGCAGAAAACCTTGCATGAATTCTATAGCTCTGTCAAGAGGGCTAATCCACCATTTAAGTCCCACAGGCTTAAATGCTTTTTCATCACTTGACCTCTTCATAAGGATGAATTTCTCCTACAGTGAGGGTGGCATCCAACAGTTGTTACTTTGTCAGTCAGAAGAAACTATAAAGCAATACACAATAAATAGCATATAAACATCAAAAGAAAGAATAGAATTTGTAATTCTGTCTCACAGATTATTTCTTTGGATTACTGTTTAGAATCTCAGAATTAATATTTCAAGAAGAATATGATTGCAACAAATCTACTGGAAACAGTAAAATCTGCTCAGTGAACAGTCTGTGTGTACAGCCACTGGTCTAAATCAACTCCACTGCCAAACTGGCAAGCACCAGGTAATATATAAAATGAATAGACAATTCAGAAATGTCCAACAGATAACTAAAATTGAAATTTTATTTTTTTTCAATAATATTCATCAGACAATTTTCTGACAAGACTTTTCTGAAAGATGAAGTGCAAATGGGAACCCTGTAAGAATGTTTAGAAGAATTGTACATGACATTTTTAAGCGCCACCAAGTACACATTGAATACTTTGTAAGTATATAGGCATAGCAACATGCAAGTGTCATGTACCCAACATTACAATATGCATTTTGTCTGCTTAAAGTTACTAATGAGGAAATAAAATGAAATTGATGTGTCTTATCATCAGTGCAATATGTTTAATTCCCATGGATTTTTTTTTTACAGGTTGGTGTATTTCTGAACCATTCAAATATATCCTTCTCAGGGCCAAAAATTGCCAGTGTAAGAGCAAAGTACACCAGAGTTCCTAGGAGAATACACTTACACTGACCATGAATAGATGAAGTTGTGATAGTCCCTTCACAAATTATGCCTTATTATTTATTCTAGGAAACTTCCTGCTGAACTGAAGGGGTTTTGTAGTTATAAAATATCTAGGCTAAAAGTAAAGGATGCACAAGGATTGCTTTATAATTCTTTTGAAAAAGAGCTAAATAGCAACTCAAACATGTGCATTAAGGTCTTGAGCCTTGTTCTTTTGAAATCAATAGGCGTACTGTACTCAATTTTGATGGAAGCAGAACATATATGAAACCAGTAATCCATGAGTTCACTCTCTTGGCTTGCTGTTTTGGCAGAAGCAGATGACTGTAGGTTATATTTGCATATTTCTATGAAAGCTATATAGGGGTATAAGCAAATCTGCATTCACTGAAAAAGGACATGTGCAACTGCATATTTACTAACATTAATCAATATGCATAGAAAAGAGAGAAAGAGGAAATGATAAAGAAATCAGCCTAGCAATTAAAGACTATCCTCCTCTTTATAATCAACATAAAGAGCTGATGATCATCCATACGATTTTCTTTACAAGTTATTACTTTAAAACCCTTCCCTTTAAACCTATTATAAAAACCCTTCAGTATTTCATTTTAGAACAAGACTGAGAAAATTAGTATGTTTAGAAGAAAATAGCATTGGTGATTTTCAGCACTATGCATAAGGGCAGGCTAAGGCTGTCTGTAGTTCGTGCTGAAACATGAGATCAGAGCTCACACATGAAACACTACTGGCTTGACCCTGAACACAGGGAAAGTGCTAAAGTGCTGACCCCAACAGGCTTGACTTTGCACCTGAAATCTTAAAAAAGTGAAGAAACAAAAACCCTTGAACTTTTCTTTAATACTAGCACAGACTGCTCCTTTTAGAGGAGATACTTTTCCTACCTCCTTTCCAATTAGACCGCTGCTTTTAGCCCAGCAGAGAATAAATGACTTAAGACACAGAACGTGGAGGGCAGACCTACAGTAAACACAGAAGCCATGAAGAATTTTTTTAAATTTTTCTTTCCCATCTACTGCAAGGCTCTGGAAGCCCCTAGAACTTGTAGACTCATCAAATTGGCTTCACACTTTCTGTCTGATTGTGAGCACATTAAACATTGCTGAAGAAAATGAACACAGCTCGGCAACAGGATGATTCCTAGATGCTGGAAGAATTCCCTTAAGGGCTGCTGGAAGCGCACAAGGCTTGGAGCATCCTGAGGATGTGGAGTGATACAGAAGTGTGCTGTTCAACCATGTTTGTACCCTTATTTTCTCCTGAGTTAAAAGAAGTGCAGAGTGCTGGGTAAGATTCCTCGATAGCAAGAAGGAACTGCACTAGCTTCTATTAGTGCCAAGTAAACAACTCCCATGTGTTTTAGAGGCCCTAGGTCCACCCTGAAAAACCCTGTAGGAAGTCTTACTCTCAAAAGAGTTTCTACTCTGTTCTGTTGACATCAAAGCCTTCTCTATTAATTTAATTTTCTCCTGCTGTTTGCAATAGTCCTTCTCTGCTCCCCATGCATTGAGTGTTTTTAATGTAAACATGCCCTGGCAATATTATGTTTAAATAAGAGACAAGTCAGGATATCTCAACACTGTTGATATTGCATATTTAATTCAAAAGCTTGCATGTGCTTTTTAAAGTTTCTCTTCATATGTGCATGCCTTACTAGGAAGAATTGTGTTGCAGTTGGATTGCACATCATTATCTAGAGCTGACTAAATATTGATGTGTTATAGCAGTTTATTTTTAAGCTGTTTGGGATGAATCCCCAGCCAGTGTAAATTGGCCCACATTTAAGGCAACAGAGTGAAGCTGATTTATACCAGCTGAGGCTGTGTCCTTATGCCCTGTTAAAAGCTAAAACTATACCAAAATTAGTAAGAACAGGGCAAGAATTATGAACCCAGGCAATACTTCTACCTATTTTTAACAGAAAAAAAAAAATAAAGTAATCTCATTTCAAGACTAAAGCAAAGATTCAGTAGTATTTAAAATGCATACAAATATCTCATAGCTAGTATTTAGACTAAGAGGTAGATGTCATATTCTAGGAATAGTATAGTGTGGAATGATGCTAACGGCAGTTGCTAAACACATTTATTTGCCTGTTACACAGGACACAAAGGAGGGTGACAGCAATGGCAACCACAAGAAGGCTTACAAAATTCTTGTCTTCTTTTGCTATACTGTGTTATCTGTCTTTCCGTGCATTTCTTCTGGAAGGGCACGATGGAAAAGTGTCAAGAAGCAAAAAGATGTATAATAAGAAATTTATGTTTACAAAACGTTAGCTTTATCATTAAAGGCATCCTCTGTACTGTAACGGAAGCATTTTGTACTTACAATTTAAGATTACCTGGCGTTACTGAGCAAGTAGTGGAAATCCCAGGTGAGGTGATTCAGCAAAATAGGGGTCAGAAGAATGCAGCTCTCTCTCTCTGTTGTTCATGCTAAAAATACCAGGGCATATGGCAGCATATTTCAGCATCTTAACATACTAGGCTCCCTTGAGGACAGAAAAAAAGATGAAACTTGTGCTGTTGAGCCAGAAATAAGATTACAGAACAGCGTTGCCAGACATTCAGAGTGCTGGCAGCAAAACCATTAGAGGAGTCAGTGTCTTACTTGCCTAAAGGTGTTTCAGTGGTATTTAATGGTGCTCCAAGAAATGGAAAGCAAAGCTGGTGAGAATGAGGAGCAGTATAAGCATTTTTCTAAATTAGTTGTCATTGCAAGTAGAGGAATTACACATATTGCATTAGGATATCCACTGCTTGTATATGTACCTTCCACTTTTCCCTTGTGACTGTTAGGGGTCACCCCCTGCTTGAAATAATCAAAATGCATATTATAATTACATGGTTTTCCAATATCCATACACAGCAAGTACAAGATACTTACATGTAAGTACACTGTATTTACCTATATTTTTGCATAGTTTTTAGTGTGTACTTTGTGCCACTTAATAAAAAGCATTACTCATCATTTTTGTTGTTGCTGTTTTTCTTTATTAGACAGCTTGTTCAATTAAAGTTGGAGTAGCTGGGATTTTTGGTTTGTTCATCACAGATTACCAGTTCCTAGGAGTGTAGAGATTAGACATTTGGAGGAGTCTGGGCAAGCGGTGGGGGAAGCTGCAGTGTGAACATGAAAGTTTTAAATCACCTCCTTAATTAAGAAACGCAATATCAGATTTAATGATGCTAATTTAATAAACTTACCTTTAATTCGAATGGAATTCTAAAGGTAAGAAGTCCATTTTCCTTTTGGTAACACTTTACAATAAGTGGCACTAAATTACACTAGAACTGCTATGTTACAGGGAATTACATGTAACTACACTGTAACTGTTGAAAGAGCTACTGTACATGTGCGTACATGGTAACTTCAGTGCTGTTACAATCATGAATTACATAATTACAGATGATTCTGTCCTTTCTTTTCATTGAAATAGCTATATATATATATATTTTATATATATATATTATACTGCAATGAAAATACAGAAGATGGTAACTTTCATGTCTCACTTAGAGAAAAGTTGGTTTTCTTCATGTGTTCCTTTAGAGAGGGAGTCTCAGTGCAAGACGAACCATCCTTAAGTAGTGTGAAAACTTTTTGAAGTGTTCTAGCTTAAACTCTGAGCCTCAAGTTAAACATCAGGTTCCTTAAACTGTCTCTTGGTTTGTCAGATGACACTAAAAGAGTGGGATGATGCACCCCTTGTCTTCTGATGCACCGCTTTCTTGTTCAAATCATGAGAATGTTCTTGAAGCATTAAAAAAAAAAAATAAAATAAAATCTACATCAAAAAGTTTAAAAATAATCAGCAATCGACACTGTAAACAGTACACTGGCAGAAACTAGCTACCTGGTCTGGAGAAAACTACTCTGCAAGTGAGTGAGGGAGAGGATGTCACATACATTTTAGTGAAGGTGGTTCCCATTCAGAGCCTCCATTTTACACACTCGCTGGGTACCTCACACCATAATAAAAACTTTTTTTTTTTCCCCAGAATGGGAACTTGGGCAAAAGGAATGGAAAACTGGCTTTTAGCCTACTTAATGTCATTAGTGTTGAGCCATGACTCTGCTTACAAAAGAAGAAGGATGCCTCTTTACACCCAGTGTAGAAATTTGAACCCGTGAAGACCAGACAGGCCTGCAAAGTGCTATCCAGGTAGAATGCTCTGTTTGGGGCTTTTCACACCTGCTGTGCACAGCTGCAAGGACATCACCAGGTGCAAGATAATGGGAGATCAAGTGGGTTAAAAATGAGCACATGTGAGGAGTTTTAATTGAAAGCCAATGAAAAAAAACCCAAAGTATTTTAACAGTACAATTTATTATCTGTTTTTTTGGCAAGTTGAAATGCTGTTTCTGTGCCACTGGAGAATATGGTTTGAAATGGTTACCACAAGGCCAATCTTGCTTTTGAAGGTCATACCTGACCTTGTCTGGGTAATGGTTCAAGTAACAACCCTACTATTCAAGCAAGCTGGAATTAGGAAGAATGAAGAAAGGCGTAAACACCACGCTGGTGGGGAATTCCACTTGAGCAAATAAGGCCCTCATCCAGGGAAGCACTTAGTTTTTAAGCATATGAACAGTGCCTTATACTCCAAGGGAACTTCTCTGACGCCTGAAGCTGGCTATGTGCTTAAAAGCTTAGTTGAACTGGGCCCCAGGTCCTGAAATAAAACTTTGATACTGTACTATAGCTAATGTAACTCACTGCTGTGACAAGAACCCATATTTTTGGTATTAAACTGAATGACTTCCTTTGCCAGCCTTTTACATGTGTATGTTCTGAAAGACATGAATATCTTGTAAACCTATACTAGTTTTCAATGTGTCTAGTAGCACCTACCTGGTTCTCTCAAACTACCATATTATATTAACATATTATTGCATTTTTCCACAGATGGGTATGGAGTGAACTGTAAAAACAAGCATGCAATCACATCAATGCAGACTTATTTCTTTAAAATGTCATACTGTATATGATTTATTATGTTAACACTCAACCACATCATATTATTTGTCTGTATATTTTGAAAAAAAGTGCTGCTTTGATTGACGTCACCCTTTTTTCTTAGAAATTAACAAGATAAATGCTTCAACAGAAACAATTAAAATACTCTAATATTGTCCTTAAAAGGTTTATATTCTTCTGATAAATAATCTGTCACAGCACCTTTATCTTCCGTTTTACCATACCACATGATGTCGTACTCCAAATTCTCCCTTCCCCACACAAAAATAAAATCCCAGGAGAAAGTCCTTTACAGCAGACCATCATGCTTTTATGCTTCACGAATACATCAACCAGAGAGAAATACTTCTTTTGTCAAAGGTGCAAAACACAGGAGCAAAGCGAGCTCCAACTAGACTAACTTGCGTTCTCCAGTGTAGAATCATTCCCAAGACCTGTTATGGCAACCTTTTCTTTTCATTGGAAGAGGAAATAAGCCAATGGGCTTACAGTGTTTTGTTGTCATATTTAAGAGCATGTGATTTTTCAGCTGTCAATTACACAAAAAAATTTCAGAAATAATCCAAACAGAGACTTTCACTGTGGAGCTAAAAGCATGGCAGGAATTCTCTATCATTCACGGTGACATAAGTTTGTACCTCACAAAATGCATAGACAGGAATTTAATATAAAGAATTAGTCCATTTACTGTATACACAAAACATATATCTTTTGTTTTAACACTTCTATTTTTTCTTTTTTTTTTTCTTTTTTTTTTCTTTTTTTAATTTTTTTTTTTTTTTTGGCAAACCAACATAGAGAAGCAGCTCTGGAACTGCCAAATTAAAAATTGAGAATTTTTGCAACTCAATAGTACTTTTTAAGGATAGTAATCAAATGTGGTTGTAATTTAAAACCTGAGGCTGTGCACTGGTTGTTAGCTTAAAACTACCTTTCCATATAACATTGTGCTTCCATTGTATAACAAAGAAAAAATTAACAAGAACTAGAAAAGTTTGCTGCTGAACAGTGCTAGGACATACAGACAAAAAAATACTAATACATGTTATCTACTCAGAATACTGATTTGAGTCATATCTAAAGGGATATAACGGACATTAGAAAATGCTTACTTGTGACTGACTTAGCTACTGCCAAAGAAGTTGAATATGTATCAAATAAAGTTTAACTGAATTTATTATATGCACTATATACAGATACTAAAATGCCTTGCAATTGTGCCCCATGAACACATCAAATTTGAGTAGGCAGGTGAGTTCATGTTTAGCAAATAAATTATAAAAACATAAATTACTCAGAAAGTTCTCTAATCTTTGTGATCCCAAGAGCAAGTAAAAGGGCGGGATAAATTGTTTCAAAAGAAGCTCTATTACCTAACTTTACAGAATCTGTATAGCTATTCAGCATGTTCTCACCACTGAAACATGGCACAGTTGTCAAGGTACCATCTAAATCAAAACAAAACAAAGCAAAACAAAAAAAAATTCACTGGGCTGATTTTTTTTCCCACCAAATCCAAGTGTACAGGAAACTATACTAAACAGATTTCAATGAAGATTTCCAAGGGCATATGTTTCAAAAACAAGTTGTTTTTTGAATTATAGAGAGACAGGTATAAAATATTCTTTGTAAACCTCTAATCTTAGACTCAACATTTTCTGTAAGTAAATTAGGACCTTACCTAATAGTACTTGTTATGAAATTTGTTCTATGACATACTAGAAGGGACATGATAAAAGAAAACTGGAAAAGAAAGCTGCATAACACTTAAATATGTAGAAAACTTGGATTAAGATGATGATTAACATTGTTAAGGCTGTATATTCAAGCACTGTATGTTAAGAGAGCAGTGGATATGATTTTTAGGCAATAAGAAATGTCCTGTTTTACGCATGATACTGTAATTATAGAATGATGATGTCAACAGCTGATTGTTGGCATAAACTGGCTACTTATAGCAGGTATGCGAGTTAATAAAGATAGCAGAAGATGGCAGAAATGAATTCTGAGAAATGATAGCCAGTTTTCTCCAGCAGTCAGCCTGATAAGTAAAACTCCAAGATTCTAGCTCTGCATCTAAATGAAATACTCTTTTTTCTCCTCTGCATTGACTTGGCTGCCTTCTGCATTGATAATGGCTGTGTCAGCATCAGGTGCATCTTCAGCTCCTTTTGCTTCATTTGTTAAATATGTTCCTGTAGGAATCAGTACAAGAGAAAAGAAAAAAAAGAAGAAAGATTAGGGTTGGTTTTTTTTTTACACTGCACTATAGAAAGTACATTTCAAACAATTCTCCAATTTTTTAATGAGTGAAAAATATTTTTACAGAGTTTTTAGTATACATCAAAAAGGTATGCTCAACATTCTAATTTGCTGAATAAATATTTACACTGATACTTATACTGATAAAGGCACATATACAAACTCTAGTAGATCCACAACAAATTAAAAAATATTTTAATAAAACTCCACTTTATCTAACTGCAGTAATATGCAATATATTTTTTCAGTTATAGAATAAGTGATAAAATCTTAGTTATTTCATGAAATAGCTATCCGTCAAAAACAAAGCAATTTTAAAAACTTAGATATTCAAAAAGTGCTTTTTTTTTAAAAATGGCCACTGATCATTTATATTTCTGTTTTTTCTTGATAGTATCTATGCTTTAATTTTACAGAATTGTATCATAGTAGGTTCCAAGAGTTACGAAATTGGGGCAGTTTTATTAACTGAACCAACTCACATTATACTATCACAGCTATTTTCATGCTCTGGATATGAATAAAAAGAAATATGTACAGTAGTCAAATTTCCCTTTGTGAAAAGCATTATTTATGCTGGCATAAGATGTACAACTGTTCATTCAGGAAAGTAAAACAAAAAAGACACACTTTCACTGGCTCATTAAAAAAAATCCTGATTTTCTCCCATGTAGTCCAATCAACTTGAAAAGATGTTTTTATCAATTTATGTTTACTAGGTATATGATTTTCTGATCTAAAATGAGACATACTGAATTAACACCAACACTCATCCTCTCTTTTTTTTTTTTTTTTGAGGAGTGAATCAGCTGAGTTTTAGCAATAGGTCTACAAGCCATGCAGAGGTTAAACCTCAAGGCATGATTTTGCAACTAACTAGGTCCAAATCAAATCATAGAGAAGTCAGAAGTCGGTGTCACTCCATTTCTGTTATCTTTAGTGGCAGAGGGGACTGAAAATGAAGGGACCAGAATTATTAAGGTAAAATCACACAATAAAGTAAAGCTAGCCCCAGGACTGAACCCCTTATTCCAGTGTGATGATTGATAAACTGATGTGAAAACTCAGCACCAGCTTCTAATATTATCTTTTAAATATATACTTAAAATATTAGCATAATCCATTAAAATGAAAAAGCTTGTTCACTCAATGCATATATATTTTGCTGAATTGATATGGTAGCTAAAACTATGAGAGCATAATGAGAATATGTAATCAAATATTAGGAGTTAAGAGCCAAAACCAAGGGCCAGTCTTACCCCTTGGTCTCTCTAAATCACTGACTTATAAGATGACCTCATGCATGTAGCTAACTCCATGTCCTTCGCCTTAGCCAGCCCACTGGAAAACTGGTTAAAATTCACAGGGACTTCACTTGCAATTGGACTGAGAACTAAGATTTTTTTGTTCAAATCATTTAGCAGAGCAGGGAAGGTGAGAGGGAATGGCACTCCCAGGTAAAATCATGCCTTGCTTCCAAAAGTGACTGAACTTCCACTGAATTGTCCTACCTTTATGTCTTGCCAGGTATCGACCAAGGAGAATTATAGAACATAGTGTTACAAAGACAACTACAGCCACTATTCCTCCTATAAGAGCATGGTCAGGTCCAGTCTGTCCAGCCAGAGCATTTGGATCTGGAGGGAGAAACAAAAAGCAAAAGTGGTCCTACACAGACAAAAAAAATTACAGGAAAATTCACAATACCAAGTTTTATACTGATCATCCTGAAAATAGGGCATTTCCCTCTTTAATATTCAGCATGGTTATTCCTACTTTTACTCCCAGTATCTTATCAACAACACAGTGCTGCTTGTATTCCCAGATTGTTAAAACCCTGAGGACATCACAGTTATGAAAAATATTACCTTATTCTTCTTTGGCAGAGGTTATTAAATGGAAAAGGTTTCTAGCTTTGCCCTCGTCATTTTACAACTGAAAACCTGGCCATAGCTATTTATAGAAAGAAAAACAAGGAAGTGAGAATTGGGGATCGGATAGCATCAGCAGAATAGTGTATGCATAATACATAATTTATAGAATTGATTCTCAGTGGGGAACCCTTATATGTTCTCTTCCTCTCACTCCTATCCTCTTGCACCAGAAATAAAAAGGCAGATAAAGTGCAGCTGTGCCAGGTTCCTCTGCACATGGCTGAGTCTGCATGGATTTGGTCAGATAAAGGTATCAGGCAACCCAAAAGCTCATCATTCAGACTCAAGCATCAGCGTGTGAATTTACTACAAACACTCGATTAACACCCAATGCAAGCAAGCTGTAATAGATATCACAGAATCACAGAGTCAGCTAGGATGGAAAAGATCTTTGAGATAATCAAGCCCAACCGATGAAGTAACACCACCGCATCAACTAAACCACGGCATTGAGTGCCACATCCAGTCCCTTCTTAAACATCTCCAGGGATGTTGACTCCACCACTTCCCTGGCCAGCCCATCCCAGTGCTCAATCACTCTTTCTACAAAGAACTTCTTCCCAATATCCAGCTTAAACCTCCTCTGGCACAACTTGCACTTTGGGGTTGTTAAACCTCTTGTTGTATTTGGTCCATCGATCCAGCCCATCCAGGTCAGCACTCCCTCACAACTTGGTGTCATCTGCACATTTGCTAATGGCAGAGTGAATTAGCAGGTTCCTTTTCCCAACTCTGTGCAGAGCACTGTGAATACTGTCAGATGCAAGCGTTCTGTGCTGGTCATTTGCCTGCTCTGTTGCCCGATGCATCACAAAAGTTGCAAAGAGACAGTCGTGGGAAATGGGGTGAGTAATTACTTTGGGGTGAGTAATTCTTCGGAGCTTTTAACAATGAACCAGTAACGTGTGACTGTTGACTCAACAGATAAATGCAGAAGAAGGTAAAAATTCAATCTGAGGATCATGGTATGGTTCCTATTATAATGAAAACGCCTCTGCTATGAAGTAATAGTAACTCTCTGAAGATGTTATTAGCATGTACTGTGTGCTGCAATCCGTCCACTCTCACTGCTTCAAGGGCATTTCCCTTGCAGGAGCTGTTTATATTCTTCAAATAGTTTGCAAACAACTTCTTTGCTTTGCAAAAGGGAAAGGCAGGAAAAATATTTACACTGAGAAAAGAGGGCAAGTCTGTGAAGATGACAGAAAGGCCTCTGATAATCCTGAGGAGGTGTGGTTCCCTAATACCATAATTACATTCTGCTGACCAGGATTGTTGTATGGCAGTAAGATGTATGGGGATCATACATCTGGTGTGGGGATCTCATGAGGTGTAACAAGGCCAAGTGGTGCTGCTGCACCCACGTCAGGGCAAATCCTGCTCTCAGTCCAGGCTGGGGGATGAATTGATCCAGAGCAGCCTGGCTGAGATGGACTTGGAGATGCTGGTGGATGAGAGGCTGGACATGAGCTGGCCTTGTGCTTTTGCAGCCCAGAAAGCCAAATGCATCCTGGGCAGCAGTCAAGGGAGGGGATTCTGCCCCTCTGAGCCACTCTTCTGAGAGCCCATCTGGAGAACTGCATCCAGTTCTAGGGTTTCCAGCACAGGAAGCACATGGACCTCTTGGAGTGAACCCAGAGGAGGCCACTGAGTTGATGTGAGAGATGGAGCACCTCTCCTACGGAGGAAAGGCTGAGAGAATTGGGATCGTTCAGCCTGGAGAAGAGACAGCTTTAGGGTGACCAAAAGGTGGCCTTCCAGTAGCTGAAGGGAACTGGCAAGAAAGATTGAGAGGTACTATTTACAAGGGTATGTAATGATAGGACAGGGGAAAATGGCTTCAAACTGAGAGTAGGTTTAGATTACATTTTAGGAAGAAATTTCTCACTGTGAGGGTGGTGAGACACTGGAGCAGGTCACCCAGAGAAGTTGTGGGTGGTCCATCCCTGGAAGCCATCCATCAAGGCCAGGATGGATGGAGTTCTGAGCAACCTGGTCTAGTGGAAGGTGTCCCTGCCCATGGAATGAGATGATCTCTATGGTCCATTCCAACTCAGGACATTCTATGATTCCAAGATCTACCAACACGCACATATATAAATATAATGTTACACAGAGGAGATAAAAGAATCCTGTTTTCCCCTCCTTTTGCAAACTGTGAGGCATTCTGAAACTACACTTTCAGGCTTGCTGGAGCATAGAGTGGTGTGGCCACTGTTATAGATTCAATTCTGCTCTAAACCGTCAGGCATGACTTTGTCAAGTATTTCTGGCTTTCCCACACCTTTCTCTTCTGGCTGCCATGAGGACTTTGGGGAATGTGGTCATAGCACGTCTGTGGACATGATGGCAAATAGTAGCTATTAGGCCTCAAAAAAGCTGGAAACACCTTATAAAGTCAGCTATCCTGCATCCTCTTCCATCTCCACATCCTCCTGGCATGGTGCTGCTGGTGGTGGCACCAAGCTGAGTAGACATAATCAGTCCAACGGGACATTGGCTGCATTTTGGTCATTAAAACTGAGCCCAAATCCTGTGCACCAGCAGACTTAACAGGGGAAAGCAAGACTGCTGAAGAGCCTTCAAAAAGCAAGAGCTTGGAGCATTCAGCCTTCCTCTGCCCTGCCTTGCAGGGGCTTTGTTTTCCGAGGGGAGCAAGGAGGAGGTGGCTGCCTGCTTGAGAAAATGGAAGGTGACAGCTTGCTGCAGGAAGGTCAGCCCGCTTGAGCCATCTAGAAAATTCCTCCTTTTGTGGTGCCTGTGGCAATGTTGAGTAAATCTCCTCCCTGCAGCAAAAGGGCAGGACCCACTTGGACTCTGAGGATCACCCATGTCCCCAGGCCCTGTGTGTGACCTGCAGGAGATGCTCTGGGACAGGAGCAGCATGAACGTGTTTTCCCACTAAAAACTGGCTCCTGCTGGTATTCTGCCAGAACACTGAAGAACAAAAGGAGATATTTTAAGGGGCAATACACTTCCTGATGCAGAGTATAATCCAGAGAAGAGTTGGCACAGACCTTCATCTAGAGGCAGTTTTGAAAAGCTGATTGAAGTGCACAGCCTTAGCTCAATACCCTGGCTAACAACACATGTCCTCTGTGAGCTTTAATAAACATTACAGATAAAAATCCTCACAATACACGGAGGTAAATGTGCCTCTGTGTTTCTATCCTCAGGTGATTTCCTACATAGAGTGATGCACTCCTCCTCTGACATACCTGATGTAACTACATGAAGTGACCTAAAGCCAGCCTAAATACAAGGTTTCCACCCATTAGTTTGGATTAATGAGATTCTAATATTGCTATAGGCTGAAATTTTTTAACATTAAAATTACATTAGAATTAATGTATTTGTTGGACTGCAAAAGTACCAGTATATTTTTTGCTCTAATCTCAGCCTTGCTATCAAAGCCAGATTATATTGATTGGTATTGCTAGAGAAGTTTGTCCTGAAAAAAAACCACAAACATGACCTATTACTATTATATTACCAGTGAACAATTCCTTTGTTAAAAAGGAAAAAGGAAAGGAAGGAAAGAAAGGAAAATATGGAAGCGAAGGAAATAAAGAAAGATTTTTAAAAGGGGCCAAAATTTTCTTGGGAAACAAGCCTTTTTTCCATCTCAAAATGAAAATCTGAACAACACAAACAACATTCTGAAAAGGAAGCATACCTCATGAATAGTCTCCTCATAGAAAAATAATGTTAGCATTAAATATAAATATGCTCTACATTATGCATACAGAGTAATGCACTATACTTTTGCCTTTCATGAAATGACCTAAGCCCCATGAGTGAATTATAGATCTGGGGCTTTCTATCGTGCTATAAATAATTACTATTTCAAAATGTGCCTGAGCAGTATCTGAAAGATAGAAACACAGGGATTTGGAAACTATGCTTCTTTTGTATTTTAGGTATTTATACAGTGAACATGCATAATCATTCAAGTGTTCTGGGCACAAGCATTAGCAACTGCTATTAAAGTTCCTGAAAGTGCAACATGTGTACTTGGGCTCTGACCAAAGCACTCCACAGTTTGCTTTCTAAAAAACAGAATATTATTCAGATTATTTTTAGATTAATATTATAAGCTTCATGGACTTCAGCAAGCAAATCCTACCCTGCCATACATGCAACTCCAGCAAATGAAATCTTAGGTATGCAACTGTGCAATAAATACTTATAATCCAGCTGTTTCTGTTAAAAAAAAAAAAAAATTAGATTACGCTGTTAATGTCTAAACACATACTGGTTTTTACTGCATGAGCACAGGCAGCTAAAGTAGTCATGGCCTGAAATAGTGAAATTACAATTTTGCAATCAGACTAGATCTTCAGAGATCCGTTATTTTTTCTGTTTATTTTGTCCTTTGATGAAACTAAGAAAATCTTATAAAAACAAAATGACACAAAACCTTGTAATTCTCTTTTATTTGCTCTTTTTTTCTAAATTTAGAAAGCCTCTTCAAAATACTGATTGCCAATGCTGTGAAAATGTACCCATTTTCAACTCTTGGGATTTCCCTGTTACTGTTTGTTCACAGTGAATACACTTAAATGAAATAACACACACTTAAATTAAACAACACTCTTAAAATTACTAAGAGGAAAAGAAATGTCTCATTTGTTAAAAGATGAAACACATTAGATAAACCTTAGACCTAATAAATAAGTAGATATGCGCTTTTTATGACCTGCTGACAAAGTTCCAGTGCAGAATATTTTAATATGAATTCACACTTTAGTTAAGCAGAGAAATTTTGGAATAGTTCTTCATGCTTTTGCATAAAGTGTATGTTAATTATTCATCTAATTTCAGTTTCTTCATGCATAAGTTTCCTTCTTATTTATACAGAGTTGCCTTGACTGTGCAGGCTGCAGGAAAGGGTCAGATAACCCTTTCCTGAGCAAAGGCAAAACAAGCACATTTGTGAATGCTGAAATGGCATATTTTGGGGAATATGTGTTCAAGTAGCCCCCTGTATTGCAGAACTTTATCAACATGTATTTTTGGCTCATATGCTGAAGTTTTAAAAGAAAATCACTCTGAGTATGAGATGACCTAGGTTTTGAGACATCCAAAATAATAATTTGTTTTTGGCCATTTTTCTACTATACAAAAAATTGGAAATATCCTAATTTGCTGTGGTGCTTAAATAGCATTCACAAAATGAAGAGTTATTAAGTATATGTATTATTCATAAATTACTGTTCCTTAAGGCTGGGAAAAGAAAAGGATGTCTCATTTCTCACAGAAGTACTGAAACCACCAGCCTACAGTCACTTTTACTGATTTAATGAATAATCAAATGCTGTGGCAAAGTAGAATTGCTCCAACAAGGGATCCTGGGGCATGGCTCCATGTTACAATTTATATGGCAGAAAAATCTCTTCAAATGACTCCTGCTTCTTTCCCCATATGCAGGGACTTGTTATAACCCCCAGTACAAGTCACCAGTATTTCATACTTTTGCAAAAGCGATTTTTTAAAGGACCTGGCTCAAATCAGATCAGCAAAGCAATGTGCATTTTAGGGTGGGAAAACCCAAAATGTACAAAAATAAAAATAAATAGCTCTGTCTTATTTGAAAGGCTGTTGAATTGGTGCAGACGAGGGTGAAAATGAGTGGTGGGAGACTGTGAAGGTTTCTGGAGAAAATCTAACAAGCAACCCCAAACCGTGAGACATCTAAACCTGCACTGCTTTGAAGTGTTCTAGCGAGCAGAGACCAAACAACAACTATGGGGAGAGAATAGTTTGAGGTTTTCTGAAGTCCATCAGTGAATGTAAGTTACATTAGAAATAGTCCCCATTGAATTTTCTCTTCATATCAGCCTAATTTCCCAAGGAGAGAGAGCTTGTGTGATATTATGCTTTTTCACTCTGTTCAAATTATTTACGAACTGTGGTTCCATTACAACAAGTTTTAAGAAACAGTAAAGAACTTAAGATTCTTGTTTTCTTATAACTAACCTGAGAGGAGGGGTTGCAGCAGGAGCTCAGAGCTTATTAGGTACCAGAGAAAGTGTAGGAAGGATGCATTTATAAAAGCCCTAATAGAGACAAAAGCTTCCGTCAAAATCTCTGCCCAATAATCAATTTTTCATTAGAGGTTTCTCTCCATTGGAAATCCTTTGGTGTTCAGCATGGCACAGATCCTGTTTGAAGCTTTTCACATGGTTAGGTGGCATTTATAACCTCTGAGCCCTTGCCACCTCACTTTTTTCTCCTTTCCCCAAAACCCATCCTTTGTGCTTTTCTTCCTTCTTGTCTCATAACCCGGTCAGCTCACACTGCAGTGTTTGTATAATTCAGTTAAAAAGCCACGAGGCACAATCTCATGGAAGCCAGAGAAGATTTCTTTCTGCAGCTTATGGCACAAACTTGGGTTTTAAAATATTTTTAGACTAGTGTCATTTCCAAGATTTAGCCATAGGGTTCGTAAAATATTTAATTGTCCCACCAATGCAAGTTTGGGGGAAGAAAGTAAAACTTGAAGCAAATCAAAACAAACAAGCTAAAAACCTCCAAAACCAAAAACCCTGAAACCAAAACATCAAAACAGAACCTCGACGATCTGGTCTTACATCAGTAGGAAAAAAGACTGAAGTGGGAGTTGTCTCATAATATGGATAGAAGGTTAGACTGAAGTGATAGCTGACAAGGTACTTGCCTTAGGAAAAGTGGCAGTAGTGCTGTCTGTGATAAATGCTGGTAAGTAGAATTTACCCATTTTAGCATCTTAATTTGGGCACCTGTAGTGGGTTCAATTTCCCTTGCCTGGCCTGAAAGGCTGAAAGAGGTATTTTTAATCTCTTTTTGTAATATACTACTAGCCACTAAAATACATGTACACCAAACTTGTGAAACTATTGTTAAGAGGGAAAATAAACTTTCTGCACCTTCATTTAAATTGCAAAGAGTAGCTGCCCAAAGGGGCTGGTTGTGAAATTCGTTGAAAATGTGTTTTGTTATTAACCAATTCTGAACTTAAAATATGTGACAAGCTTCTTTATCCTTCAGTGCCTGAAGCAAAGAAGAACAAAACAGTGTACTAATATACAGCATATATAAACTGCTATTTTAATAGTAGAACATCATCAACCATAGCGAAGACAGGCAGAAAAAAATACTTCTAAACCTTCAAAAGAATTGATAGCCTTTTCTTCCCATGCTACTGCAGTAGCACATTTGGCCCATTTTGCCTCTAAGTGGCTTTTTTTTTTTCACAGTACTGAATTTTATATACATTCCTATTAAGAAGAGCCTACATCCCAGAAGGATAAAAGTCCCACACTAATGTTTCAGCAGCTGAAACTACGGCTCCTTTTGAAGAGCTTGTGTTGCTCTCATGAAGCCAAGACTTCTTTCAGCGGAGAGAAAAATGCAAATGTCTTCTGATGTGTATTTGTGAGTAGGTAGCCCTTGTCAAAGTGAATAAAAGCATTACCCATACCCATTTATTTTGTAAATGTAGGTTTTTTTAGTGCTTAGAAGAGAGCTGTATCCCTACAACGTTAAGATGAAAAGTTTAACAATATTTTTCTGGGTCCTTAGAACCTCGATCCATATTTTGTGCCTGTGTCGCTGACACATTTTTTCTTAGGATTTCTTTTTTTTTTTCTGTGTTTTTTTTTTTTTTTTTTTTTTTTTTTTCCTTAATTCTGCTTTAAAAGCTCCAGTTTCCTGAAGGGAACAGTTCCTCTAATTAGAGCACATAAAAGACCTTTCTTATTGACAACATTATATTTTTGGCTGTCAATAAACTCATTAATTGCTTCAGACTTTGTCTTAGGAAAAAAAGAACTGAAATCTGCAACTTTTTGCCTTCATCTTATTTTCTGTAGAGGATAATTAAGTCAATTCTGGGTTTGAAGAAATACTTGCAGCCCATCCAGCTACTGAAACAGGAGGCTGTAGGGAAAGAGACAACTGGCACAGATGACATGAGAATTTCCCTGTTAAGTTGAATGAGTCAACTGTTCCAGCATTTTAATTTTCAGTTTCTTGTGAAGTTCCAGAATGTTCAGTGCCTTCACTGCAGTAAAAAAAAAGAAAAGATTGAACTTTGGAAACATCCACCTATTAGATACATTAAAAAAAAAAAAAAAAGAAAAAGAAAAAAGAAGAACTTATCTCTACCTAGAAAAATGAGATTCATGACTTCCTACTTTGACAGAAAAAACACATTTCGTAAGTGTCATCTTTCTTTTGATGACTTTCCATCAATTAATATAGAAAGATCCCTGCTCTTGGTTTTCTTTGTCAAAAAAGGCCAGAGACCAGATGGAGTAGGTGTGCCCACAGCTCCTTTTCCTGTCACCAGAAGTTAATTATCTATATAAATATTAAACTATTCTCTCATTAATACAGAAACTGGAGATGCCAGTTTCTTCTCCCTTTCTTCGAGTACCTTTAATCTGTGGCTTTTGGTCGCTTCCCACAGACTTTGATTTGCTGGAGAAAACACGACCAGGACTGTGTGGGAAGGGAACGTGGCACCCGTGCTCCCTGGATTGGGCTGAGCGTGGGCATCTGCTGCTGGCTGCCGTCACAGGGGCTGGGGCCAGACTCAGATGGTCTCTGGCAGTCTTATCTTTCACATATCAGGAGAAAGCAACTCATTATCACCATAATAGACATTATGAATTATGAGGAGATTGCTGAGAGAGCGATCACTCCAAGCATTAAAGCAATCGCTCAAAGCTTCCTCCACTAACTTAAGGAAGCCCCAGGAGCTTAAGCCTACTGGAAAGTAGCATAAATATTTCCACTGTGGCTTCTTTGCCACCTCGTTTTCATGCTATCTGTTACATGAACTCCCTCACTGATTGCTTCTCAGAGCTAATCAGTATGACTGCAGGGCTCAAATAACAAATACCACCTCAAGTAAACAGGGGAAGAAAGACATTTTCAGTTAAGTGGCATGAAACAAATGGATGGGGAGGATCAGTGGAGAGAGAGACAAAGCTGCTCCCGATGGCAGAAGCTGGGGAGGAGGAGGAGGTTTTCTCACTAGTAAGGCAGAGCCACACACATAAAGTTAGTTGAAAACAGCCAGAGCTGGGTAAAGATCAGAGAGGCAGCAACAGATTCACAGTTGTACAAGGTACATTGTACTGAATATGTTCATGAGAGTTTTAAAACCAAGACGGGCAGATTTAATTTAATTGAAGAACATCTCTAATTAAAACTTAGTTCTGTTGTGGAAGAAAACCTATTGTTCAAATGAATTCTTTATGCTTGTCATACTAATTTTTTCTTACCAAATCAGATTAGAGTAATTATAAGCCTATAATGACATCAAAACACCCCAGTAAACCAGCCACTTACAGCCAGAATCTGATACCTTATTCAGGCTGAACAGCAATTTAATCTGTCATGGGACTACTCAGTATGAGTAACTGTAACAGAAGAGCCTCTTTGGCAGTTAATATCATATTTTATCTGCCAATGTATCTCCAGAAGATTAGCCAGGCATACTTGTGGTTAGGGTAGTAACTGATCCAAAAGAGGATGTTGACTGATCCAGCTCATCTCAGAAAGAGAGATGTGAGAGACATTAGCAGAGATAGCCTCTTGAAATGCACAGAGTAACAGGAATGAGGAGTAAATTATTGATAAGGTCAGCCAGCATCACTGTTAATATGTGAAGCATCTTCTGTAGCTGCTCTAATTAGGGCACAAAATCTTATGTAAATTCTTTGTGACAATGGCAACATCCATTTGTGAAGTTCCTTGTCCAAGAGATAAATCTACCTTCAATTTGTTTGAATTTTTTCCTGTGGTTTAATTGAATGCTATCCATTCTTTATGCCAACACTGTACTAATGGAAACAACAATATTTTCCCCCTATAATAATGACATGCTTGATGGAATTCAATATCTTAACCAAATCCTCCTCTGAGAACATTAAGACTGTTGTTTTCAGATGCCTTTAAGTTAAATACCATCCAGCTATTAGTAAGAGATTGTTCGCTCTTAAAGCCATCGATTGGTAATGGGTTTGTTAAGAATAACATTGGTCTTTGCTTTCCTAAAGGCTTTCTGTATTCATAAAAAAAATAAAGTTACAGGGTCTTTGGTTTATGGGCCTATTTTTATTTTTTTAACTTGGCAACATGCATTAATTTCCAGCAGCATGATCTCCACTGCCAGCACCACTAGCTGCAACACACCCAGATTCTACCAAGGGGGTCACATCCCCACCAGTTAGCAACTGACAGATTCATTTCCTACCTTCTCCTGAGACAGCGAGGAGGACTGAGAAACCAGAGGTCCACTGTAATTACTATGTATATTTCAGATTAAATAAATGTGATAAAAGCCTCCATCTGGCTGTTGATCAAATGTGCAGAGGCAGGCTGATTTTCCGTGACATATTACAATATGTCTCTTGTAACAGTCCCTAATGCCAGCCTGTAAATTACTTACATTTGGGATTACTTGACTACGGCAGACAGAAATATTACTCACTGTTAAAAGTGCTGCCTACTGGGAGCATGGGAGATGTGGTCTAATCTTAAAGTTGTTAAGCAAGGCATTAAGAAATAATGGGGCCATGTTTATTTTACTAAATGCTGATTGTGCTCACACTGTTTGAAGATGGCAGACCCAACTTAACAGCAGCCTGAGCTTGTTCCAGATGCTGGAAAGCTGTAGAAAGTCTAACACTGGGGAAATAAGTATCAGTAGTGCTCTTGAGGAGAACTTTAAAAATCAGAAAAATCCTGTGAAATATGTCAACAGTTTCAAATTATATGCTGTCTATAAAAAAAAAAAAAAAAAAAAAAGCAGTTCAGGGCCTTCCATTAAAAAAACCAAAAATATCCCAACCAAACACCTCAAAAAAATTACAAATTTCAAGAAAAAAATAGAAAATTACACTGCCATTTCACCATTTACTGCTCTGCTTGCAGTGATGGCTGCAACATGTGGACAGTCAAAATTTAGTATATTACTGAAGGTCTTTTTAAAACGGTAAGACAGAAATGCTGAGGAAAAAATGTCTGGAGGATATTCATGGAGCAACTAATTGTGGTTTGAAGGGCTTTTCTTATGATTTACAGCTTATTGAGCTTTATAGCTCTCAGATTAACAACAAAATTAATTCAAAACTGAGAAAAAAAAAAGGCAAATATCATCTCCTAGTCAAATGATGGCTCTTTCTGGTCTACCCTATTACATTGCTGTGGTTCTTATAGCATATTCATTCTGTCCAAAAGGTGTACCAGGATACTCTGTGTAAATCAACGTGCTGCCCATCAAAGAGTTTTGGCCTTGTAAAGTCTTGCTCTAAAACTGAGCAGAAAGCCCATGCTGCTCTACAGCTCTTAAAAGGACAGCATCTTTCTACTGCAGTGGTTAAAATTTGTTTCCACCTAGACATGGGTCTGGAAAAAAGTTCTTGGAAGCATTATGAGCCTAAGAAAAAATCTAGAAATATTCTGCTCATCCATCTCCTATGCGATCGCTCCAACAAGTAATTTTCTTTTCTTTCCCTACTCACTTTTTATTCTGTTTTAACTGCATGAGATTTGCCATATAAACCCTTCACCTTAAATTGTCTCATTAGCCTGCATCACTTAGCATCCACTCTTACTTAACTGAAGTGGTTCATTAAATGACATTTCCTTTTAAAAAACCTCTAAAAACTTAGTCCTCTCTTTAAGAAGTCAAGAAGAAAAATTGTGAAAGTAGAAAACAATGTTCTAAACAAATCTGGAATTAACACAACTCTTCCAAATGCCACTGCTGAGCAACTTTTCTTTACGTCTTTCCTTCTTCCCTTCCTTCCTAATAAGTCTGCTGCCTTTACATTATAGCCATGTAAGAGACATGATGTTTCTCACTGAAGTATTCTGAATGCTGAAACTGATTAAAAATAAAGATGCCCCTCAAAAACATGATTTTGGTCATTATGACACCCTCTTTGATGCAGAAGTCAGTGAAATTTTGGATGTGATTATTTAACCAACATCTCTAACAGTATCATTCCCGACATGCAAGTAGTAGACACAGCATTCAGCTGAAAACCAGAGATTGTTTCTGAGAGCTGTGAAGCCAAGTGTGGATATTTCAAGGGTGTTATAGGCCTTAATTCAGTAAAACATGCAAGCATGCAAGAAGTTGACTTAAGACATGATTAAGTGCTTCTGCTGATTTGGAACTGGGCTGTTAGATCCCAGCTCCAGTTCACAAGACTCTGGCTACCAGAGGAGACACGGGCAAGCTAAAGAAGCAGCTAGGAATCCTTTAGCTGTGAGAAGCAGAGTTTTTAGCCTTCCTTGCCCTCTGGAAAGCTTTAGCAGGCTGCTCCTCCTCCCATGGAGGTGAGATCCATGAATTCAGAGCCCACTGCAACAGCTTCTCTCTGACACCAGCATGTCTGGGTCTGGCGCCAGCGGCAGCAGCGAGCCCGCGGCGCTGGGCAGAGCATAATCACAGAGTGCCCCTCGCTGGGAGCAGCCTCTCATCAAAGCCCTGCTCCTGTCACCTGGGCCAAGGAGGCAGCATGGGGCCTGTTCCTTCAATATCCACTTCGATACTGAAGGTGGAAAGTGTTTTTTTTGTACCTGACAGTCAAGCAAAATCATAAAACCGTGCACTTGCTGAGCTCAGTCTGCTCACAGCAACACGTGAGGCCCGGAGGGTGGGGAGGTGTCCTCCAGAACATCATGCTGGTGGCACCCTTTGAGAGGCAGGTTTTTCCAGGGAATAAGCATGGAAAATCAGATTTCAATCCTTGCCATGCAACAGAAGCCTCGATGCACGCTTTGGCAAAGTGTTCTCTCTATCTGAGCCTCAGTTCCTCTGAAATAAAGTGAGGCTCAGGAACAAAGTATTACCTTGACTCATAGAAGGAATTGTAAAAGAATGATTTTAGGTATCACAGTAGTACTAGTATGGCAGGCACTTCACCTGCCTTTACACACAATATTCTACATAATTGTACTTTAAAACATTTGAAATGGACTTCTATGGGTTTAATTTTTACTAAGCTTTTTGTTGGATATATATATATATATATTTATCTTTTCTTGCATAAAAGGAAACTGAGTATCTATTATTATGAATTTGCATAATGAAGAAATTAAAAGCTGGATGCTTTTATTTCAGAGAGATGAGACCGAACAAGACAGCCTTACACAGTTACACCACTGGAAGTAATTCACACCAGGTAATTGATGAAGATAAAAATAAACAGAAATATGGGAATAAGCCAGAAATAGGATGAAGCTACTTCCAGATTATGGAAACAAACAGAGAAGTATTAAGGATGCCGTTAAATATTGTTGAACAGGTCACAACATGAACCCTTGGGTTCATAAATAACCTTGAATTTAATAGGAAAAGATGTTCCATTTTAATAATAGAATCATTGAAGATGTATGTCAGCTGATACAAGAAGGTAACGAAGAATTAATATTTAAAAAATGAACAGCTATACTCTCCTGGCTTCAGTTCTCTTTTTCATCCCAATAATGTCTACTTTGCCACAAGTGCTAATAATTTATGCATTACAATAAACTTAGAAAATTATGACTAAAACTTCTTTATATTTAGTTACACGAAGTACTGAAAATCTCAGGAGAACAATTAAATATTAAATGCTTTATTTGTATGCTAATCAAATGCAACAACACAGTTTGGAACTTTAAAATTACATGAAGCAATCAAACCTGCATCTAGTGGTCAAGGTTTCAGGGAACAATAAGGTAATCTTGCCATTTTTGTCACCACTGAGCAACAAAAACAACCACAACAATCACAAAAAAAGAGCCATAAAATGTTAATGTTTTAGAATAATGTACAGGTAGTGTGACTTCTCTTAATAACTTAAGTAACCATTCCAGCATGAATAAGTTAGGTATTTATAGGGACCTTTGTGCCTCTCATTGTTGACACATGGTTAAATCTTCATGGTATTATAAACCTCTATTGTTCCAAAAGCTACCATGGCTCTGCAGGTATAAGCCATAATATATTTCACACAATGTATGAGGAGATGCTGGGAGAATTACGTTATTTCATGCTGAAGAAGAGAGAGTTAAGGAAGGAAGCACTATTGTTGTCTTCTACTGCAGGGGAAGGAGAAGAAACAATGGAACCAGACTTTTGTTAGAGGTGTGCAAAGAAGAGAGGCAATGGACACAAGCTGCAACATCAAAAGTTCAAACTAGCTGTTAAGAAATTCTTATTCACCACAAGGATGGTCAAACACTGGAACAAGTTACCCAGAAATGCTGTGGGTTTTCCATCCATGGACATAGGAAAAAATTCACCTGAATGAGGCCCTGAGCAACCTGATGCATCATGGCCCTGCTCTAAGCTGGGCTTGGACTGGCTGATCTCCTGAGGTTTGTTAAAACTTTTATCATTCTACAGTTCTAGGAAATGGGCCATAAGCCACCAAAATGAAGAATACATGGGAAAAAAAATGTTTTGCAGTTTTCTGCATCTTAAAATGAGCATTTAAAAATAAACCAGCATCCAGGAGGATGCCAAGATCCTGCTATTGCTTTAGGTTGTACTATTCTTTCTGTATTGTCTTACATTGCTGCCATCACTGTCATATCTATACTGCCAAAAATTCAAAAGGCTGCACAATTACTTTTGTCCTACCTTCTAGTAATGCACACACATGAATCAGGCAGCAGGAGCTCACATAAAACCTTAGAAATTATACCACAGAAAGCAGCTGTATGTTGGTAGAGGAAAACTCTATGTGATATAAAGGGTCTTGTCTTCCTGTAATATTTTTTTCTCAAAATGATCTGGTTTTAATCTCAAAAACAGGGTCTCAGAATTCTGGGGGGGAAAAAAAAGTATATTCGACACTAGATTATTTCAGATAATGTTTTACAAAGCATTATACATAATGAGAATGTCAAAGATCAGCAAATTGTTCCAATGGACTTTCCATCAAATTATGTTTACAATTACTGAGAGGTTAGATTTGCAAAGAAATGAGCTGACATTTCAGCATTCCGTGGCAATTGCAGTATTTTCAGTCAGGATTTCAGTTTTATGGCCAGCTTGACAAAACTAGTGTAATTCTGTTATCCTCAGGTGTAGCTAGGTTTATTTATAGCAAGGTCAACTCATTTGAAATATCTTGTATCTCTTTACTCAGTAGAGAAATTGTCATGCAAGTAAAAGTCTGGATGGTGGTGTTTCTCTGTCATAGTAGGGAGCAAGAACCAGCAACCACAGAAACTGCCTCTCTGCCTGTCAGAGTTGATATTCAATGCACAAACCACTTTTTAGATAAAAATATACTGAAGCTTATCTCCATGTAATAACAGTGAGCACGCATTTTTCAAAGTACACCGCAGACCCCAAATACAGCGGGGGCTCCGATGGAACTACCACATGGAAGCCCTCATCTAACAATCTGAAAACTAAACACATGGTCCAGATCTTCTCCCCAAACCTGAGGAGATAAAAATCCTGCTGCAAAAATTCTGGCCTGAAATTTCTCTCTGCCCCTGAGCTTCCTGTGGGAAAACATTCTGGAATCCATCAGCCACCTCTCTTTTCCTCCCACTTTCCCATATCCCCTCCTCTCTGGTGACATAACTTGACTCCAAGGAGAGGAAAATTTCTCAGAACATCTGTTAATGACATAGTATCCAAACTCTTATCTAGGAGTGTGCTTACACAGTTTTCTGTGTCTCCTGCCTTCCACAGCTCTCTCACCATCCTTTTCCTCTGCTACTTTTCCATGAAAGATGCTCATACAGCTTCAGCAAAGCTGCCATTTAAAATGACTTCACCACTGTCACAAGCATCTGCACAAATCCTGTTGTTGCCTGGCTATTTTGTTTTTGTTACTTCCTGCTATTGCTTTGGAAGTGAAGAACTTTTCCTTGTCCCTCCATAAGACCTCTGGCATTTTTTTTTTCCTATTCAATGTGAATGTGTACTCAAGATGAGAACCAAATGAACAATTAAGTATCTTTAGTACATCTTAAGGCAAATTTGAGCAGCAAAGTCATGAAGAGTGTTCACAGACAAGTGGCTTAAGCCACTTAAAGGACTGCAAGACAAATGCATCCCTGAAAACACATCCTTGGATAACTAATATGCTGTACTGCACATGCCTAGAGGCAGCACGCCTTTTTTTATATCTGTGGACCTGCCTGCCTCTAAAAGTTGTTTTAAATTCACAAAGTAGGTGTCTCTAGCCCTAAGTTGCCTGAGGGCCCAAGTGATTTGTTTTACCACAAGATTGCTAAATACACACTTGAAAACACTGAATTCAACCCAAAATGTGCTAACCACAGATATTTTATTCAAGAAGCAACATGAAGGGGAACAGAATTGTTATGTTTCACTAGGGATGTAGAAGTTAACAGTATTAAAATAAATACAATTCTGGCATGCATGAAAGAGAGTAAAACCTCCTAAAAATAGTACGGGAACCACTACAACAAAATTACCTGCCAAGGCCATGGCCACACTGTGAGACAGAAATGAAGTCCCCAGAAGTGGACAGTGATGTTATGTGAGAAGCAGGGCTTTGTGACTTTAGTTTAAAAAAACACCACTTTTGAGTTTAACTGTCTTGGAACACAGGAGTTGTTGTACCCAAATACTGCTTTGAAATGCCTCATTCAGCACTGACCTCCCCTTCTCTAGCTGACTGCCTAGCATCAGGTGCTGAATATCAGACTCCTTGGCTTTGTCCTCTTTTGAGTGGTTGCACCTAGAAAGGCAAATCCTCCTGGGAAAATGACTCAGAAGATGGATGCAGTGACACATCTCTTATCTCCCTTTCATGCAGGAACAAATGCACACTGACCAGCAATGGTGTGATTTAGTCCTGGCCACAAACAAAATGTTCCAGAACTCTTAACAAGATATAACCTACAGTCAGCAGGGTGGTTCCTTAACAACACATCATCTCTGAATGAAGTGGAACGCTGTATTTGAAGATATCATATATGAAAAACGTGGCATCATTAATATGTTCCTCTCCTTTCTGTAACAATTAGTTTGATGCCTCACTGTATGTTCAGGAGAATGCAGACATTGAGTTAAAATCCTCCCTCTCTCTCCATCTTACATCTCTTCAGAGGTGTTCACTTCTATCACAGCTGTTGATTTAAAACATGATGTTTTAAGCACATGTGCATTTAGTTGATAGGGGATATCACTCATTTGCATTCACTGCTATTTGGTTTAAACAATTCCCTTTTAGCATTTTATGTCAGGAATTTATAGTTAATTGACTAATTTTCTATACTATTAACATCTTAACATTTTTATGAGTACATAAAAAACCACAGTGTATGTGAAACCTTGGAAAATTTTCTCCTAAGCACTGCTTTTTTCACAGAATTTATCTTCCAGTTATTAATAGAAAATCTGTACAAGCCAAGATGCAGAGTTAAATGTAAATCACATTGTCTAGTGTTGCTTAAATTTGTTCTTTGAAACATCTGCTTTTCAAGCTGTATTTACCTGTCTGCTGATAGTCAGACAAATTACTGCAAGATTTTTTTGCCTGAAGAGATGTCTGTCATTTCACAGAACAGATGCAATGAAAAGAAGTTGACTTCCTTTTTTCTGAAATATGCTAGGAAAAAAACAACCCAAAAAACCTTGCCCAAACAAAACAAATACTTTGGTTTTCCTTCACATCCAAAAAGAACTACACCAGCCAACCCTTTAAACAAATACTATCATGACTGAGTCCCTCATCAGAGGCTTAGCACTGAAGAGTTTAACATTGTGAATGCTTCATGCTTGCTTTACTTTCAGTATCTAAGGATGCTGTCTTGTCCCATCTGACTCAATATACATTTCAAGCTTTTAAATATTTAAAACAACTTAAAACTACAACTAAGAGCTGTTGGCTGACAGAGATGGTTCTCAGCCAATCCAAACTCCTTGTGGGACCTTCCTAGTGTGAAGTGCTCAGAGATGTGTTTCTTTGCATGGAGAACATAAATACCATTCTGCAAACAGGTATTTTTCTCATGCACTCATTTACATCATGGCCTGGCATGTACATGAACATAGTGTCACTGAGAAGGCTTCTTGAACCAGATTTGTAATCCTTAATGGAAAGCCTGCCCCATTATCTCAGAGCAGAGAACAAACCCATGAAGTATGTGGGAAAGAGGCACCTTGTGCTGGTAAACCCCCACATCTAAGCAGAAGAACTTCAGGAAAGATCGCATTGATCATTTCAAATCACATATTTTGGCATAACACTTTTTCTGTGGACAAGTGATTTTTTTTTTTTTGGAGACAAGCTTTATAATCACCTATTGCAAAAATCCTTGTTGAAAATGCGGACACATGAAAGAAAAAATTTTAAAAATAGTAATTTTTTTAGTCCATAGACACTCACAGAGAAACAAATACTGAGGGAAGTGACAGACAAAACCTCTCCTTTTAATTCCCAGTTCTCAGAATGTGACATTAAATTATTCCATCTCTTCATGTGCCAACAGGATGGATAGGGTTACTGGAGGACTAAAAGAACTCCAGAGTATCGTCCTTTAAAGGAGCAACAGTGTGCAGGGGATCCATGACACAACAAAAGGACACGTTCAGTGGGTTGCTTAAAGAGAAAAAAATTTTGTGAAGCACTCCAATACAACACTTTGAAATGTCTCATATGTGCCTTCTGAGGAAACACAAAAAATGGTGGCTGTGATTGCTTTTTGTAACTGACAACAGCATTTGATATCAGATCCAGCTTTTTGAGGCTGGACCTGTGTGAAACAAGCAGCTGTGCATCAAAACCAAAATATTCTTCCAAGGAGCTACAAGAAAGGCCTAAGACATAAAAGGACTGATAATTATAACAGCACAAACATAATGAGCTCTGAGTGCAATTGATGGTGAGTTGAACTGTTCTTTCAAAAAAAAAAAAAATCAAACAATTTTCAACATGTTTAGGGAGAGTTATTCTACTGCTAACATTTTAATAGTGTTTTTACACCTACATTGTACAGGAACCTTTTATTCCCAGAACACTCTGAAAGCTGGATGACTCATTTCAATATGTTACACCTTGTGAAACATTTTAAACAAACTTGAAAATCAATTATAACAAAAGAAATGTTACACTGGTTGTGGAAATTTTGGAAAGAGCAAAGTAATGTTTTCTTCCCAGCATTTTGTGCTTATTAACATTTTTGATACAGGAACATAAACAAAATATTTTAAGAGATTTTAAAGAAACAGAAGAGACTGGAAAGACTGTGAAAATGGGAAAAGAATCTGCCCTACGAATGCAAACCTCCTCCTGTCCATTTTTCTCATTTCATTCAATTTAGTTCACAAACATGGTTGAATCATAGCGATGCAGCCATGACTTATGGTGCTTCCTACATGACAGAACATGCTGAAATTCAGCAGAGTTACTGTACCTGTGGATGAAATACAACCAGCACCAAGAAAAAGTACTGGATACATTTGTTCTCTCTATTTGACAGGGTTGGGGATAGGAAAGGCAGATTTTCAGAGGTTCCTTAGAACAAAGAATTAAAATAAGCATGCCCTTCTCTTAGTTATTGCTGTTATTATTAGTAGCAGGAGTAGGAGTACCAGTTTTATTTTACCTGTATAGCTCTCTCTACCATTTAGGAAAATTAGAATTAGTGTTATAAACTGGCCTTGTGCTTGCTTCCTTCAAATGCTGTCCCTTTGCCCACCATTTAAAATAAACTATGAGTGGTTCTTTAAATAGTGATAGGTAATAAAATATATATCTTCCCCTGGATTTCCCTACTGCCCCTTTCTATTCTAATGCATTTAAAGACAGAAGAAATAAAATACAAGTAAGGTATAATAAAATACAGAGGCTCTAATTCAGATTTGCTGGGTGTGCCCAAGTATTTAATGTTATCAGTGAGGGGGTGCAGAAACATGAAATGACATCCTCTCTGAGAAGACTGAGAATGGGAATAGCTCCAATGGTCAAACTCAGCCCCTATTAAGTCAGTAAGAAACTTCAACCAGCAAAACCAGATTTCAAGGTAGAATACCAGTCACTGCTGCATGATTAGCAAAAAGCATGTGGGCAAACAATACATATTTTAGGATGCTTTCCCTTTTTTTCTTCTCTTCTTTCCCCAGTTAGCTGGCTGCTTTGCTGTTGCTAAATTCCTTTTGTTTTCAAAGAATCTCATTTTCTGTCCACTGAAGCAAAACTGAAGAAAAGAAGTGAGAAAATGATGGGGCAACTAGGCAGGTAAAATCCTTGTAAATCCTACTCCAAACTACTTAATATTCTGAATCCCTACTTCAGGGAGATAGAAAACCCTGTTGGCATAGTCTGAGTTGCACTGATGTCTGAGTAGGAAGAGTTTACTGTAGATTTGGAAGCTTTGCTTCTAAAAAAAAAGAAAGAAAAAGCAAGAAATTAAGATTCTTCTGTTATGCTGGGGTTTTCTACAACACAAGCATCAGTGATAAACAGAAACATAAACAAACAAAAATTAGAAGCATTAGAAGTGGTCACAAACTGCTGAAGGTCTCCATTTAATTAGCATTCAAACTGATAGTGAACCATCTAGCCCATTTTGATTCATTATGAAACACTACTGGAGAAACAGAAAAATAACATAATTCCTAATGATTAGGACTGCCATTATGTATATTTGTATAGGCATCAGACTCTTTTCAAGTTGCTGGGACCAAGCCAGGATTCCAATTTTTGCCTGAAGCACAGAAGAGACTGTGCTGAAATGAAACTTTAACATCCCTATTGCAAACAAAAGCATGCCTTGAGAGTGTGTGCTCAGTTCAATTGCCTGAATACCCACACAGGGGCAGAGCCTTCTCTGCATCACCCAGTGGAAGAGAAGTGCTGGTAAATGCTTGCTAAATATCCTTTAACATACCTCAAGCATCCTCTGTATTAGTACAGCTGTAGCACTGCATTAAGCTGAGGTATCACTTTTGTTTTTTCTTTAGGACCAGAAGACATAATTGGGACACATTTCATGGATAGGCCCAAAATCAACTCAATACCTTCTTCACCCACCCACTCTAACTCCCCCAAACTATCCAATCCTGAATATTCCCCTCACATATTCAGTGTAATGTGCACAATATTTTACACATGGAATTACTAAGTTTAGACTCACAGGGCTTGAGCACTCTAAGCCACTGTTATTCAAAAGCCTCCACTGATGTGCAGAAGCTAAGAGCCTGTTCAGGGTATGTAAAACCAAGTAACTTGGATGAAAATGTCTCCACAGATCATGAACTTCTACCCATTGACACCTCTCTATTTGTTTGCTGTCATTCTTCTCTCACTCATAAATGGGTGAGTATTGACAAAGAAGCGTAAAATCCAGACACTTTTAAATTTTCAGGGCTAAAAATCAGTGTTTCTGATTCATGACTGAAAGCAAACTACCTGTGCTTTCTCCTGCCTATGTACCAGAGAGGTGTGGACTGACTAGGATGTGTGTCCTCTTGGCAGCTAGAGTTCCACACAAGGCATTTCAGCAGAAGCAGAATCAGAAATGACATTCTACTAAAATTAAAGAACTACAGCAGCATCATTGCTGGTCTCCAGCAGGGGTACCTGGAGAGCAGCGTGGCTCTCCTTGCTCTGTCCAAAGAACCAGACCACAGCTTCACCTGTGCTCCATGACTTTCATGAACACAAAAATCAGCTTGAATTTTATGCACATCACCAGAGGAAAAAAGACCAATAAAAAGTCTCTAATGACACAGTACATTTTTCCAAAGAAAAATCAAAATCAAAATCAAAACCCAAATAAACCCCACAGTATTAATTGTTTCCTTTAAGCCACTATATACAACTCTTATTTGTAGGGCTCCATTCATGGATTTTGTAACTTCTGAATATTGAATAATGTGGGAGTTTTGGGCAGGAAAAACAATGTGTATGTATAAATTATTCACAAAGTACTTCATGATCATATAAATCTTCCTTCATTGGAACTAGGCTTAAATTTAGATTTGTCTTATAATCACCAGCTTAATCTGAGTCCATAAAAAAACTGTACCCAAAGTTTTACCTGTGTTTGCTGTGGCAAATGAACTGTGACTTACACAGCAGCATGTTTACATGGTTTGTACATCAGGAAGATTTCAGCAGTAAATGATACTGCTAGAAGATTCAGGTTAACTACATTGGATTAAAGTAGAGGGTTGTTACAGTTGTGATTTAATCATCTCGCAATTTTCCATATTTTTATCTGTGGTTATAAAATCTGAATTTGTATTACCCCTCTCTCTGCTTTATATTCCCTATTCCTACCATTATTGTAACAGATGCTCTTTGGGTTTCCCCTATCACTTTTGTTAATTGTGGAACCATTACTGCTACTACAACCTTGAGCCACCCAGGCAGTATTTCTTTACACACACCAGCAGTGCAATTGCTGAATAGTTTGATAGTCATTTTACCACTGAACTCACACAATAACTGGCCATAGAGAGAAATTACTTTTTCCCTTATAGCAATAAGACTCACATCTGATGAGCATTCCTATCAGATGGTATCTTTTTCCTTCCTGATAAAGTGAATTATATTGTGGGATGAGTAAATGCCTTTTTCATCTGTAATTTTTATTTGCATTATTTGGAAGGAGGAAAATTCATTACTTGGTTTTATGATGTTATAATGTCTTTGAAACTGTGTTGACTTGGCAATAAAGAGTCAGAATTAGTAATTCATTTTGTTAAGATCTGTTACATCACTATTATTTATGGCAATAATGGGGGCATTAAACTGCACTCTCAAGCATCTCTGTCTCCTTCACAATCATTAGACTTTTATTTAGCTTACAAATACAATCTTAAATTTAGGGGAAAAACTTGCAAATTCTGTAACAGCAAAAGAAAACATACTTAATTCAAAAACATCCTTTAGGAAAGCACAAAAGACTTTTACGACTACATGCATAATCAGTTGCCTGTGTACTTTTATTATGTTTTCAGGGTTGAGGCCTAATTAAAATACACCACGACACCTTTGAGAAATTATTTTCAGTGACAAAAAGTTCCAGCATTTGCTATTTTTCAATCCTAGCCTTGTCCTAGCCTTTACACTTTACACAGGCAGATAAATGTAACTTCGCAAAAACAATCTTTCAAAATATTACAGAACACTTTAACAACCCAGCTTTACTGGTTTATAACAAGACAGCCTCCAAATCAGACTGCAACTTTTTTTTCTTGTAATCAGACAACTAGGAGAGAAATGGTTTTAGTTTAGAGTTCCAAACAATGTACTGAGATCACATTTTCCAGGTAATGTTAGAGACACACCGGGCAGGATGACAAAAATGTTCTCAAGTTGCATGAAGATGTTTCTCTAGCATCTCTCTCTTGCTTGGTCTCTCCCGGCTAAACCTCACTTTGCCAAAAGTGGTAGAAGCTTCTTTTAAAAATATCCTAAGTCATTACAAATTTCTGAAGGGTAAATTAATGAGAAAAAGGAGGACACAGTGGTGTCTGAAAATGTTGATGATTTGTGTAATGATCACTGACTTGGTCTGATATTTTTAAGATCTGTATCAAATGACTTTTACCTGTGTTTGCTGTGGTATGTGAACTCTGTTATGGATAGCAGCATATTTACATTGTCTGTACACCAAAGATGCTTTAATAATAAATTATACTGTTACAAGATTTATCTTAACTAGATTGGATGAATGTAGAGGCATATTGTGGTTGTGATTTAGTCATCTTGCATTGTTTAGTATTTTAATCTGCGGTTATTAAATTAATATGTTTAAATTTATTTTTCAGAACATTGCAACTTACAGTGTACAGTTAGTCAACATTTAGAAAGGCCTATTTTGATGAATTTTATTGTTTCTAATATTAATTAAAGCTATGACTTTAGGTTATGTTTTTCTTCATTTAAATGATGACAAATAGGACATTTGCAATTTTTTTTCCTGTGCAGACAAATCTGTGAACATAGGAATGTCTGTACTAGATGGGAAAACACCACCATCTAGTCCAATTTAATTTACAACCAAATGAAAAATGGAATACATAAAGTTTCCCTTGCTCACTCACCCATTTTTTAACTGCAGAGTCTAGAAACTTTCTGCATTGGTGACTGTATTCACATCATTCACTTTTTTTCATGTCATTTCTAATTTAATTTAACTGCTGCCACCTCTCTCTCCAGCTATCTCTTTTCCAAGGTGAAGAGTGCTAGTGTGTTTAATCTCTCTTAGCACAGACACCATTTTCAAAGATCAGCCATCCTTCTCACTTCCTCCCATCCCCCCCAACCCTCATTTCCATCACATTTTTTTTGCTGCTGCATAACCAGAGCTCCACGCAGCATTTCCAAGGCAGAGGTGCAGCATTTCCAAAGTACAGAAGACACACCCTAAGGTGCACAACTTAAGGTGCACCCCAGATCTCTGAAGTGACAAGGCAATGATTTCTGTTTGGGTTTCTACCCCTCTCCTTGCTTGAAAATCATTCTTTCTCTCCAGCGAAAGGCAAGAGTGCTGTGGGGGCAGGTGACAGTGACAATGACACCGTAGGACCCTATCACTTTCCTGGTAGTGAAATAATTAATACCACTTCAGGAATCAAATGAAAGATTTTTGTGCTCTTCACAGTCCTGAAATATCTCGACTTATTTCACAAGTGGCTTGTGAAAATAGCTCTACTGGGCAGGAGGGATAAGGGGGGAATTATGCCCTTTAGTATGTGAAGGAAAAATATGCATAATCTCTAGTAGACTTCTACGAATACTTTGACACTGAAAATTATGAACCTTTCCTAATTTAATCATAGAAGTGATTTCCAATGCTACATGAACTGCAAGGTAACCATGCCTTTCTGCTAAATACTCTCACTACATAAAAAAAATCTGTGAAATAGAAATGGGAAATGTTCAGCAGATGAGTAAATAGTTTTAATTTGTTTTAAATTTCTGTCTTAAAAATATAGTTGTACTACTGCTCTCTAGCAGCAGTAATATTTAGCATTATCTACTGTGGTACTGCAGATGTTCAGATATATATTTAGAAAATGGGTAAAAAATTTGAAGTCCCATTACTTTTTCTTTCTTTGAAGCAGGTTCTGCGGACACTTCAGACAGAAATTGGGTCTTATCTTAATATTCACACCTTATCAAAGTTGTGAAGTGCTACACAAAATGAGCAAATAGAGTAAATGCTTGATAAGTGCATAACAATATAAATGCTTTAAGCTTATCATGAAAATTATTTATCTATAATAACACAGACTGGGTGCCAAGAAAAAGGAAAAAACCAAAACCCCTCATTTTTGTTCTACTTGTCTCAGTATGCAATGAGTAAGTGGAAAAAAAAAGATCAAATTAATGGAATATTTGGGCATGATTACAGCACTCTGCCTTCTACATAGCCTTCCAAATAAACTTTCTTAAGTAAAGTTCAAAGAATGGGGCTTATCTCTAATGTCAAACTGGGTCCTAATCTCCCACAGACACACATGCATTTGAATTAAAAACCAGATGTAGCTTCCCTGATTTCCATGAGATTGCTCACACAGCACAAAGTGGATGGGTTTGCAGGATCAGGGTGGTATCTGCAGCCTGATTACTGCCCCTTGTCCAGAAGACAAGAAATAGGTCATGGGAAGGCACCTAGAAAAGTGCTAATGTTAAGAATATACTGTGTGATTACGTAGCCACAAACTAATTCAATTAATATGTAATCATTGTTTAATGCCATGTAAAAGTGACAAAAGGTTCTTAATTTTTAGTACAGGCCTGACACAATTATGCCACCTGTGAAGTTCAGGCTAAATAACACTCTGCTGGGGTGCAGGTCCCATTCTTTGCCATGCTCTTGCCCTGCTATGTATGTAAGTGGTGCTGCCAATGCAGCACAGCTCTGCTGCTGATACATCATTTTCCTTTTGATTGCTGAAAGAAAAGCTGCGGAATGCAGTCAGGATTAGTTCACATTCCTGCAATGGTGAGTGGTCATCCTGTGTTTTGTGGGACTTACCGCCTTACAGTCTTAAAACCGCACTTTTTTCAATACTACATGCTTTTATTTCCATGGTTTTATCTGTATTTTTATGTCACTAAGATGCAGGCAATGCAAAGACAGTAATTAATGCTAATGAAATATCAGCAGATAAAACTGAGATCTTAAAATATAAAATGTTGATGGAAAGAATAAATTTATTGACATAGGTCAATTCATTACAAATTAAATAAAGAACAGGTGCTTTTTCAGTAGAAAAAAGTGTCCATTCCATTTGGAAAATTCCATTTACTACATTTGCTAATAAATAACTCATCCACAGTCGTTTTTGACCTAGATCTGATGTATGAAGTTAAGTTTTAGTTGATGTTCAGAACTAATGAAGCCGCTTCTTGGAACTCTCAACTGACCAAGACTCTGAGATTATTTGACTGCCATTTTCCTTTTTCCCCTTTCCAGAAGCCATCCTTTCAACGTACTGTTAATATTGCAATATGGCTAAAATAACTGCCCTTTTCCAACACTGGTCTTTTGAACACAGTACAAAAGACCCTCTTCTAACCCTTACAAAGAGAATTAAAATAGCTTTTTCAAGCATTAAAAAGCCATATATTGAAGGGATCCAGCAACAGATGGGGAAACTTATGACTGGAACCCTTCTAAACGTTTGTGCGCCTTTTGAAAAATTATATTATTCCATAACTTGAATCCTTTGATTATAATTTATTTGGCAGGGAAGATGACCTAAATTTTCATGTGTGATATTAAATGTAAAGCTTAGATCTTTTCAGGAACCTCTCTCAACTGGAGGTTTGCGAGTTCCACTGCAACATCAGGTATCTGCTGTGGCTGCCATGATATAAATGCCAGGGATGAATAGAATACAATGGAACAGAATAAAATATGGTGAAAGGGACCCACGGGGATCATCCAGCTCAGCTGCCTGACTGCTTCAGACCTGACACTCAAAGCTCTTTGTTAATGGCATTGTCCAAAGCCTCCTAAACACTGACAGGGATGGGGCATTACCACCTCTCTCTCCAGGAAGGCTGTTTCAGTGCTTGACCACTCTCTTGGCAAAAAAAAGTTTCCTAATGTCCAGTCTGAATCTCTCCTGGTGCAGCACTGAAATGTTCCTGTCACTGGGTACCAACACTTCCCTCTCCACTTTCCCTCCTCAGGATCAGCCCCTTTTTCTCCAGACTAGACAAGTCCAGAGTTCTTATCTGCTTCTCATTTCAATGAATTAATGTCAATTCTGACTCTGAATGAAGAGGGCAATTTAAATATGGCATATCCACAATACTACCCCAGGTAAATTCCTTTTAAAAATTAGGTAATCAGTAATAAAAGTGAGATAAATAAAAAGTGAGTGATAACAAGAAAAACTGTGATAGAGAAATAGGAGGTTGAAATGGGAAGCAGTAGAGAAATTGGAGAGGTTACTATGCACAGAAGATGCCCCTAATTTTCTTTTATCCAGCTTTGTTTTTCCTAGTACCTTCCTCAACCATCTATTTGGCCAATGACAGATCCATTAAATTTTAGACACTTGTGACTTTAAATACTCATTAAGAGTTCACCCTGGATTCTCTACTAAAGTTGGTGAAAGCATGAAGAATTAGCATCATTCTGTAGCCAGCGAAAGACAGAGAAGGGTTTAAGGCATGTCCAATCCTACAAAACCTAAATCAGATGACTCCAAAGGGAATGAAGAACGTTTTATATGATCTTTGTTTAAATGCTAGCTGTTGAGTATGTTTAATTTCATTGATATTGGGAGACAAAATTGTAATTTAGGATTGTGTTTGAATACTGAGCTAAACTCAAACGCTGGCATGTATCAACCAAGCATAGATTAAAAGAATTCTTCACAAAATGGTTTCATAAGGTAAGATTTTGAAAGTTGTTCAGTCTAGAAAACAGAACAGTAAATAATAGGTTTAGTAGCCTGTATCACAGGACAACTCAAACATATTGGAAACAGAAAAAAAAACCCCAAAAACCCTTTGAATGTATTTGAGCAGCACTAACTTCCAAAACCCTAGAATCTGCTCCTTATGTTCTATCTTCAGAACACAGCTTAACAGTTCATCACTTTTTTAATAAAACAGACACACTTGAAAATGTGTGTTAGACTGACCCATGTGCTGTTCATATTATGAGCATTATTTTTTCTGTTATTATATACAACTGCATGCAAGCATTGCCTATTAAAAAAAAAAAAAAAAAAAAAAAAAAAAAAAAAAAAAAAANAAAAGAAAAAAAGAAGAAAAAGTTTCCTGCCCTTGAACTTCCCTGATGTTCTTAATTTCTCCATAACGCTCCAAATATAACAGGAGCAAGATGTTTCAGACTGCATACAAGCCATCTATTTTATTACAGTGTGGAAGGCAAGCCCACACTACTGTGAATTTCTGTTGCGTATGAATTATTCCCCTGAATGTTTATTTCGTTGAGTAGGATTTAGAATTATGCAGAAATCCTATAGTCCACTCCCATTTCATAATAAATATAAAGCAGCACATTCTGCATGGGAGAACAAAACTAAAATCCCTGAGTGTCATGGTAGTAATTTGAAGGAAACTTTTCCCCAGAGATGGTTTGGTAAGAATTAGTGAATACTAGTCAAAGGCACCAGGAAGTAAGAAAAGGTGAAGATTTCCATCAGACAAAAACAATTAACACACTTCCTCACAGTCATGCTATAATACAGGGACCTACAATAACAACAACAACAACAAAGTCCCATCGGGACTGGGAATCTATAAAACCACTCACAAATTACTTGGCACAAGGTCTTGTGGTGGAGGAAAGCCAACCCGAATGTAATAAAAGACTAATTTCTTCTTAGCATTACTAACTCCAGAAATACTGGGAACAGATGCTTCCAAGATGAACTGGAGGGATAGGGCTCTGGAATTAGGCAACCTTTAAAAACTTAAATAACCCAGGGCTGCTATTGTTTGGAAAACCACACAGCTTACCCCAAAACCCCACAACAGCAGTCTGACATATGGACGTCCACACACAATAGCAACCCAGCATTCACACTAACAAAACTGCATTGTAGGGGATAAACAGCTTCAGGACTGATGGCAGTAATTGTGCCAAAGAATCTCAAAGTGTGCCCAATATTTGCAATTCAGCCCAGTAACAGAGTGGATTCCTGCACTGGATAAAGTAATTGAGTGAAACTCAAACCTAAATATCAGAAATGTTCCTCCGTACAGAAAACTACACCAAAAAAAAAAAAAAAGCTTTACATATTCATTTTCTATGATATTCTCATTCTCTAACAAATTAATATAGTTCTAAAAGCTGGCTTCTGTCAAGTATGTCCAGGGACCTGGTCCAAAGTCAATGCTAAAGTCCATTATGGCACTTTGAATTCATTAAAATGAAACTTGTCTCTTCTCTGTTGGGTGCTGAATGCACTTCATGACCTGATGTGTATACAGCAGAGACTTGTTAGCCACAAGAAAAGAAGCATACAAAAGAAATAAAATGTCTTCCTCAAATCGTCAGTCTTGGGGATTTTTTTTCTTTTCTTTTCTTTTTTTGTTTTTTTTTGATATATTCTCATAAAGATTTATATTCTGGCCTTTGTTGTCTGGGGTCCTTGTCTCTCACCCTTTATGCTGGAAAAGGAAATTGTACATTAAGGTAAATTGCTACTCCTGATACTTCTTTCCCTTGACTGATGGTTTTCTATTACAGGCTTGCAAGAATTCAGACAGGAAAGAAACCCAAGCATCTTGATTGAAAAGATTTGATACATTCTTTTCAAATTCATGCTCTCTAAATCACAGCAGGATGACTTGTAATCAAAGTTTTTCAAAAAGAACATAGATTTGGGGAAAAGGAAAAGGCCATTCAGCCCATTGCAAGTCATCCTGGTTAACACAGTTCTTCCAGAATAGTATCTCCCTTCTTCTTTAATGACCCCAGTGCCTCCAATTCCAAACTTGGCTCAGTAGGCTATTGAAAAATTGTATTTCTTTTTGAGTGAAAAGTACTTCCTTGTGTTGGTTCTGAATTTCATTTTTTCTGTCAATTCCAGTTCTGCTTCCCTGTTCAGTCTTTTATAGTCAGCCAAACAGTGAGTCAAGTGTTACTGAATAAGGTTTCCCACCCTGTATTTCTCAGAGTAGATGAGTTTGTAATTCTCTCTTTTTCTCCATTTTGCAGCGAAAAAAAAATGAACTCAGCTGTGATTACGAGACCGTGGACTTCAAACCAGACTTCTCTTCCACTTCTTTCCTTTAAAGGTGTGTGTTTGAAGCTAATCTTTTAAAACACTGGTGTTTGATTTTTGTTCACCTGTTTGGCTTTGTTGACTGCTCACACACACACACACACGTGCCAGCCTCTCCAAGCACTGTGGCACCTCCTTTTCTCCACAGCGCACTCGCTGAATCCGACACAGAAAAGACATCCCAAATGACGAACGCAGAAAAAAAAAGGGGCATGATTCAGCAATTTATTTCAGTGCTCTGAAAAATGCCAGAAAAAATTACCTTAAGAATACCCTTTTTTGTACTCACGGTCTGAATAACTTCACACGCAAAAATTAATAGGTCGGGTTAAATAATCTCTAAAGTCACTCTCTGTAGATTTTGCTTTTATTTTTTTGTTCTGGGGAATGCTATAGCTTCAAGTTTCACCAAGGTCGTCTTTCATCCAAAAAACTTAATATAATTAGTATCAATTCTGCATTTTGTGAGGCTCACACTGGAAGTTATTAACTGTGTTTCAAGTGGAATGTCAGAGAAATGAAGGGCAGAGAGAGTAATCTTTTCAGCTTCAAAGGCACAGTTGATGACTTTAGTTCACTGGTTAGTGAGAAAGACGTGCATTTTTTATTAAAGGTGTTAGCAATACATTTGAAACTATAAGCATTTTTCTCTCTTTTTTCTTTCCTTTCCTCATTTTTAGAACTTGGCACCACTACAATCTTTTTTTACATCCCAGATGGCACTGGAACAGTTGCTTTAGATGTCCTTGTTGTTAGCTATAACAATATTTAGTTGTATACTTTTGTTTTTAACAGTGAAGCACTTCATCAATACCCTGACAGCACAGAACTTGCCAAAATCTGCCTTACCCAGTAATAAATACAAAAAAAAAAGGTATCAGTTTTTGCTGGTAGTGCCTTTAAAATACCACAGACATCTCTCTAAATGAAGTAAAACTAAGCCTTGTGATCCCATATAAATAAAGCAACAGTGAAGGACATTCAACAGAAACCATTTGGTTAATCTTTCTCCCTGTTCTAAGAAATGCAATACATTTCCCTTAAAACTCATCAGTGAAGATATGCTTGACAATACCTTTAAAACAAACCAAATCAAAGTCTTAATAAGATCCTAAAGATCATAGATTCAATTCTTTCAAATGAAATTCAAGAATAAATTTCAGAGCATATTTACAGAGTCTTCTTTACAATAAATATTCACTTTTGAGAAGAAAATGCATATGGAATGTGAAGCCTTCAAGAATCAATCTGTGGTTGTTAACCTCAAAGAAATTTAACTGAGAAGCAAGGCTCAAGTTTGCAAAAGTGAGGATAACCAAGTGCTGAAGAGAAACACCAAGGGGAATCGTAGATTCTCCATTTCCTTAGGTCCTAAATTAAGTCTACATATGTTCTGGTGGACGCTCTTTAATAAAATAAAGGTTTCTGTGTCTCATTATAAATCTATGAGAGTGGAAACTATATGAGAATTTAGGCTAACTGACCCAGCAGGTCCCTCTGGACTGAGCAGATCACAGATTTTATCTGTGAGTAACATACCAAACTACATACAGCCCCACTGAAAATTAATGAGCTTATCTACATGATAAGGTTTTACTTGGAATAAAGGGAAGTACAACCTGTTTTTCTGCAGAGGAAATACTTCATGTATCTGCAGGCCATTGTCAAGCTTATGGGGCAGCACTGACAACACACTAAAAATAGCCTGTCTCTCTTTGGACTGGAAAATCCAGATACATACACTTCAGAACTACCTGTGAGTGAGATGGGATAAACTCATTTCATCAATTTACAAGCCAAACTGCTTGTAGAGATGTAAATACTAGATCCCCAAAATCTCTTGAAATCAGTAGAATTCTGGCTTTTAAAGCAGGAGGTACAAAAACCTACTTTTTTAAAAAAAATATTATTTTGAAAATCACAATTTAAGCCTAAACAGAGTAGGAAGGCAGTATGAATAATATAGTTTTCATATCCTGTTTACACCTGAATGTTGAAAATCACCACCCTGAGTTCACCGCCCAACCCAGAGGTCAGATGAAAATGGTCAGTGTGACATCAGTACGCTCTGACTCGGCTGTAACACTTAACACAGAGGTGGTGACACTGATGACTTCAGTCCTTCTTCCCAGGGACTTTTCTGGAAATGCCTGTGCTTCCTTGCTGGCTGCATGTGGAGGCTGAGCAGGAGGAGAGCTAACACCTCACACCCTGTGGCACCTGAGGGGAGGTCTGAGGCAGAATGAACTCAGAGCAAAGGCTGCTCTTGGCAGGCAGTAAAAATGCTTCCAGCAGAAGGGACTCTTAATTTGGAAAACCTCTTGCACTGCCAGTTTACAATAGACACTGTCAGACTGCATAATTCACAGGCAGTGGAAAAAAAAAAAAAGACCAAAAAAACCCCAGTGTGATCAGAGCTTAGGCTGGGAATGTTTGAATTCCTGACACATTGCTGAAGCCTCTCCGGAGCTCAGCTATATAATGGAATCTTTATCAGACCATCAACTAATTGTGATACTTATCTGCACAGCGTTGCATTTTGGGTTAAGTGATAATCCATCAAGGCTGGAAATCATTGTGTACTTTTTAAGTTGCCTACTTCATTACTGCAAGCTGACAGCTGGATGGATTTGTTAGCACTAGAAATATTTGTTCCAGACACAAAGAGCAGCTTCCTAATATATGATATTATGATATTTTCTTTCATGTATTCAGCATGCCTGTAGTTGAATCTGTGTCTCATTTATGATATTCATTTACTTGGCAAACTATTCAGATTATGAAATCTATCTTTATTTGTTCCAGAATGCAACAGCCTCATTTCATGAATAATATGACCAAGTAATGTGTAATAATGACGACAGTCTTCATCTTACATCATAATGGCTGTTAAGCAGAGAAAATTGCCATTTTATAAATGGCCCAGCTCTCTGCTTTAGTTTGCAAAAGGTAAAAATTGCAAAGCACGAGTACTTTTCATGGCAATGGAGGCAACTAACCTCATGTGGATCATGTTGCCAGAATTTGTTTTGGTGGTTAGACTTCTTAGTGATGCGCACGTTGCCTTGAGGATTACTCTTGGATTGATATTACCACTACAAAACATTTTTTAAAAGTATCTGAGAACTGGAAATTCCACACAGAAGCACTTGGGTTTGATTTTGGTCTGCTGACAGCAGATATCAGGGTATTTCCATTTCCATTTTTTAGCATGTAGTGATAATGCAGTTTCATATTTAGTTTCACACTGCCTGAAAAAAGTACCTCCTTCCATAACCACATTCTGCTGCTACCTACTGCCCTGTTGCCTTATTGCCTCTGAGACTCTGAGGAAGATATCTTGTGTGGAAAATTCCTAGCCTTAAATTAAAAGAAAAAAAAAAAGAAAAAAAAGAGATTATTTTCATACTGTGTACAGCCTCTTGCTTGGAGCTGGTGCAGTTTTGGTCTGTGATCACCATGCATGTGAACTTGCACTGTTTGCCATTATTCTAACTCCATGGGGACACACTTACAAATCTGCAGGAATCCAGCCTATAAAGTATGAAACTGCTTGAGGTTGGGTTTGTGGGTTTTTTTTAATCATGTTTGGTTTGGTAGGTTTTTTTTGGGGGGGGTGTTGAAGGGAGGGGTTTAATTTTTCCTTTTTTTTCCCAGATTATATTATAAAAAGGTTTTTCCTGGCTCTGTATCTGTCAGACCTAAAAACCAAAGAGCTCTTTGAGTTAGAACAGATGCTACAATCTCCTCTGTTGATCCTAAATCTGTGTGCTTTGAGAATTCACAGCACTAATTGCACCACCAAGCCTGACTAGTGGGATGAAACCCTAATTAAACGTTACTTCAGAAAAGGAACAAATACTGTGTAACCCCTAAAATGGACACTGTAACCCCTAAAATGGACTACTAAGCCTCTTGAAAATACCATTGTAGAACTTAAGCAACCCCAAGTCCTGTTCACAACAGGTATATTTTGATATCAAAAAATCCAACAGTTTGGTCTACCAGCTGTTTGCAGATACTAGGAAAGGTTTTCCAGCTATTACTCAGCTGTAGCCTGTGGATGTTTCACCTGGGTAACAGCTCTGGCCAAGACACTCCTGTTTAGAGATTTTGCAAAAGAGGCTTGGAAAATAAGTTTGTGATTTTACCAGGGTCTAACATAGGTTTATCGTCATTTTTTAGCACACCATCTAAACAGCTGAGAAACAAGCAGAATGTAAAAATAATGGTAATGAAAGAAATCAGCATAAAATCAAGAGATGGCAGTTCTTGAAAGATGGGTGATGAAGATTTACTTGAATGTCTAATGGAAAAAAAAATAATGTAAGGAACTGTTGTTTGAATCTCAAATTGTTCAGCCTTCTGAGAAATCCAGACCTTGGATAAGCCAATAGGAAACCAGTGGGAGAAAGAAGAAATAAAACTTAGGAAGTTCTAATTTTCCTACACAGTTTGAATAAACTCAGCCACAAATTAGATTTTATGTTACTGCTACAGCTATAAAGTAGTATATAAATGAACTGGCTTTTAGCTCGCTGTCATAGGAAACTGCTTTTAACATTAGACAATGATCATTTTTATTATCAGAGCTGAATGCAAGTAAGCACACACAACTATATTTAAAGTGTAAGTCTACCCTTATCTCCTTTGCTCCTCACATATTCTGTAGCTTTTCCTTACTTTGTTGTTTCTTCCTTTGTCAGCCTGCCAAGTTATATTAATCAGATTACGGGAAAGAAAAATAAAATCACAAGGAAAGAACTGGTAATGTTTAGCATTTTTTGATAGAAAAAAGTATGACAACTACAAGTTCTGTTCAAGTAGTTTCTGCATTTAAGCTGCCTATAATGAAACAGTTATTTTAGTAGGATAGTAGTTTTTTAATTTTAATAGAGACTTCAAGGTAAAACTAGGGAAAAAAAAGAAAGTAATGTAATCTTTTAGCTAAGATGGTTGCCATTTATGCTAATAATAGAAATATTCACACTTAAAGTCACAATGGTTTTCAAAATGATTACATCCTCAAACCCCTCCTTATGCCACTGTAAACTCCTCTTCTAAATTTAGCTCCACAAATTTTCTTTAAGAAATCTTTATTTTATACCAGAGCCAAACCCAATAAAAGCGAAGTGGGTTATAATAAGGCAGGGATTTCATTCCTACATAAATGTGTTCATTTGTTGGCTTTGTGGTCACCCTGACAAATAAACTCTTGATCTCCTCAGTGCAGCTGCCTGGGAGCAGCATCGTGTCTGTGCTGTACACAACAACTTCTGGAGATGTTTTTAGGCATTGCTATATAAAGCTTTGAACATTCTGGTACAGTCATTGTCCAAGTGAGTCAGCTGAGCCTGAATCACTCTGATGCGTGCCATCGAAATGAATGGATCTGTCTTTTGAGATTGGGATGCTCTGGCAATGTTACATTTCCACCTATCTGGGTGGTAGTGGTGAGATTTCAGTCTTCAGTAATAGGTCAAAATAAATAAGTTTTATTTATTTTTTTGTTTGTTTGTTTGTTTGTTTGTTTGTTTCTTGATAGAAATAGGATTTAAAGCAATAAAATTGTTCTGTTTGTGTGTGTGATTAACATAATGCCAGCCCATGGGAATGTTTTATGTACATTTGTGTGCACAAGCTTTTTCCCTCTGTGAATCTAGAAACTAACTTGAGGTGGCTTCTCCTAGACTGTTAATCACACTCCCTCTCCACGTACAGGACTTGGAAGGATTGGCACAGCACCACCTAAATTAACTTTACACTAACAAAGAATTTCTCCTGTGGAGGCATCCCTTGTTGGGGCAAATCCACAATCCTCTTGTGCCTCTTCCCAATCATAAAAGGTAAAAATTGCATGGATCCATACACAGCTTTCACAAACAACATTACATAAATCTGATAGCAAGACATATACTCATACAGTGTATAATTATTCTTTCAGCAGTCCTCCAGAATTGTTTCTTCTCGTACATTTTATCGTACATTCCTCATCACGGTTATTAGGCTTTAAGATACCCTTGACAAATATATAAAGGGCAATATTCCTCACTGGCATCAAATTATGTTTAGAGTTTTTTGAGTTAGTAGGTAATGTACCAGTAAAAGAATAATTAATTCCTGAAGGAACGAGCACAAAAACAAGCATACGTTTGTCTGAGAAAGTGAAAAGTTTGACTAAACAGGAAGTTTATGAATTATCATGCTGTCACCCAACTGGATCAGTAGCTTTTTTCATGTTGTTTACTAAATGCCAGGCAAATTAGGACAGCAATGAATCACATGGTTCCAGACTTCACTGATGACTTTTAGAGAATTTTTTTCCCCTTGAATTAAGGCTTTTGGTAATGAGGAGGTACAATAATCATAATGCAAAATGCCTTGGATTCACAGATTCTATTGGCTTTTTAGACCCTTTATCTTAGGCCTGTAAAGACATCTCCTGTGACTGGATGTAGAGCAACAGATCCTCAAAGAGGACTGTGTAAAAGTCATGCAGAACAGAGGAATGTCTTGTAAAAGTTACCTGAGGAGATTCTTAAGTATCAAGCAATAATTTTGGAACAAAATTAGTGAAATCTGTCTAGAAAGTTTATTGTGTCAGCTATGGGGAACTCAGTTCAAAGATATTATTAAATAGCATACAATAACCTACCATCTGGGGAAAACTTCTGTTTCTTTAAAGCATGATCCAATAAAGCAAGACAAAGAAAAAAACATAGCAAAAAAGTTTTGATGTTTGAGAGTATACTGATAGTTTCTCAGCTTAATGTCCCTATATATTCCTTCATGACAGAAATCTTATTGGAATATAAAGCAGAGGTGTCAAAGGAAAACATGTTTATGTGGTACTTTTTGCTCAGCCAGCAACGGATACTACTGAAAAATCTGACCTTCTCTGACGTGGATCTTACACCGTTTGTACCTCTGGAGGGTGGGTGCTCTGACAATGGAGATGAGGTTCAGCCATGTAATTCAGGATGGCAGAACTCCACCTTCACAGCAGGCACTGAAAGTTTGTGAACATTATTTGGTTTTGGGTCCAAGAAAGGTAGGGGATGAGAAGACCTAAGGCGATGCACCTTGTCCATATCCCTCTGCCATGAGAATCAAGCACTTTGAAAGAAAGCCAGGATGAAGGAAGTCATAGAAATTAAATAGCTGAGTGAGTGAAGCCACTGCCTACCACGCATTTACAAAGTGTCTCCACTAAACGTCTCTGCCACTAATTTGGGGAATCATTTTCCCCACTGAACTTGGAAAATTACTCTTCATCAGAGTCATACTGACTTCTTTTTTGAAAGCAAAACCAAACAAGCTGGTGCCCTCCGCTTCTTTGCAGAGCATATCTATAAATTTTCTGCCCTTCTTCTTTGATCTGTCTCTATTTGTGGTCATTTTTCAGTGTGACACCCCCATCCCCAACCTCCCACGAGAAACAGCTCCAGTTGTCTTCCACTGTTGGATAAAACAGCTTTGTCCTCATTATTCATGATTAATTTCTTTGTTTTTGTTATTCATCTAGTGTATTTCTAAACACTTTTGTTTTGTTACATTCTCAAAACTTGCTCGTTTCATTTTGCACCTGATTTCATGCCTATTTTCCTGTTTCTCCTATATGATATCCTCTATGATTTACGTTCATAGCAACCTCTTCTTCTGGTGTTTTAGTGAGCTTTGATATCTTAGACTGTTAAAAAACCAACTTTGTTAGTTTATTACATGTGCCCTATTTTTTCTCTGCATTGGGATAAACTATCAATACAACTTTCAATACAAGATTTTGAGGAAATAGGCTTCCCACACTCATCTGTCCCTTCGATTATCTGCCCAAGAGACTCTATCTACCACTGCCTTAAGGTAGAAGTGGTCTCATCTTTTAAGCCATTTTGCTGCATTCAGTTTCTTCTTTCTGGGAAAAGTGAGTGCTCATGTTTTAGCAACTGATCACCCAATTTTGCTTCTTTTACTTTCTATTAAAGCAGCATCTCTGTAAGCGTAGCATCAAATTACATGCATTCTCCCATGTGTTAGAGCTGAAACTCAGAAGAGAGTTCTCCTGTCTCAGACCTTTCTATTGATGCTGGACACACAAATGGTGAAAATGAACACTCCACAGGAAAGAAAATGAGGCCCTAAACCACACTTAGGAGGTGAGACAATCCACTAAAAACATCAGTACAATCATAACAATGACATAGTCATGACCACATAACAAGCAGAAGAAAACAATTCATGAAGGGCAGCAAACATCAGCACAGCACACCAAGAGCATCGTCCTTCCAGGATGGGAGCCCTCAGAAAGCTGGAAGCTTCTGGTGCTTTACACAAAACCCTCTTTTATAAAGACATGATAATTCCTGCCATTCTGATCCTTTCCAGGAAATGTTCCTCTTGCAGCCACTTAGACCCATGAACACTGGGCTGTTTTCCATGGTCTAGCGTTCTTTTTCTGAGGGAAAAAAAACTACTACACCACTTCTCTTCATTAAAATAATAGCAGTTTCACACTAGAAGTAATACTAAAGATTAAAAAATGTAATTTCAGGTTTGATGTCAGTTTATCACACGAAAGCCACATTGTTAAAATATCTGTGCCCTGTGGAGGAAGAACGTAGGTGATCTGACACTATCACAATCTTTATACAATGGACTTACAAGTTAGCTAAGGTTATTCTTGTGACTTAGGCATCTCACTGCAGCTGACTAATAACAACATGTCCAAAAAGAAAAGATTTCATAACTGTCTTAACTCTCCTGGCCTAACTGCACCTCATCATGTCAATGCTTACAGTGTGGTAAAAGAATATCATTTCCTCTCTTCTTGTGCCACGAAAGCTTTCAAGAGACCACATAGGAACCTTGTGCCATTTCATTTACCATGAGAGATTTGTAGCTACCCAGAAGATGATAATCTGCAAAACCTTCTGCACACATCTTCCCTATTTAACAGTTATCTGATCAGCCACTGAATAAAAGAGTAAAATAACCTTTATGTTTTGCTCATAAAGAAATGAAGCATTACTAGAAACATTTGAAAAGCTATAACAGAAAAAACCCCAACAGATGGGGGTCAGGGAGGGGAGAGAGAACTTTTAGCTCATTTACTCTAGCTTTGGTGAGATATCAACACCCCTGAATTAGGAATGTCTTAAACTGTAAAAGGCTAACAAGGGTGAGGCAATGCAATGCCTCTTTGTTATCAAGCAAGATTTCATCAACAGAAATTCCAGTGCTGAGACACCTAGCTTGTTTTAAATGGTAGCACCCAAAATAACCAGTCTTAAAAGGTCATGTTTATTTAAAAATAGCTTGCTTTCATTTAACATTAATTTACTAACCTTAAAAAATTAAATGCAAATGTATACAAATAATTTAAGCATCCTGTCAAAGTTCACATACACACTGCTAGAGCAGCAACAACATTCAAGGTCATATGAAATCTTTCTTAACCCACGTATCACCCTGTGGATTATTGTGTTAAATATATACTGAACTAAAATGCTTACACTCTCTCTTTAGCAAATTCTATCTCTGTAAAAAAAAAAAAAGAAAAAAAAGAAAAAAAAATATCAAAGCTCTAATTTCCTATTTATCATGTGCTTTCCAGGCCATAACAAAGAAGGATACTGTACCTCTGATGCTGGTGGCTGTTGCCGATGTGGTTGTGCTGGCTTTTAAGGCTACATTGGTTGTGACTGTTGCAGTGGTAAGGGAGGGGATGACAGTAGTGGGAAGCAAAGTGTTGAAAACATCTGGTGAGTGGAAAAAAAAAATATAAAATAAAATCATATCATGGAAACAAAGGAGAACCATAACAGTGGTTTAATTTGTAAATACAAGTATGTTGAAAATGACTAAATTAAAACATGATTAACGTAAATTATTACAGGTACAACAGAGTACCTTTAAATTCTTGACATTTATCACTCTCGATTTTTATAATCAATCTTTGAGTACAAGGGATTTAAAACTCTGTTAAAATGACCAAGTTTCCAGAGAACTAGAGAGTGACAGTTTAAGTGACAAGAATCCATTTCTTCGCGGAGCCATTTTAAATGTCTCACACAGTAGAAACCATATACAGATGAAACATGCTGTGTCAGAGTGGCAGATGAAAAAAAACAACACCATCATGCTAAAATAAACACACACATGTTAACGAGAAATGGCTGTATGTTAAAACACCCACTTTCAGACAGACTCAATGAAGGGAAAAAGGGGAGAAAATGCTACTAACTATCAGAGCTGCTTTTTCCGGATTGCTTTTCTTCTTCCCACACATTTGCTTAAGACACAGTTGTCTGCTAAGATCCAGAGCAGAGTATATTTCAAAATCTTTACCCTAATTTGCAGGCACAGTCATCTTTCAGTCATCCTTAAAGCTTACAAATTATTGTTAGTTACACATCAGTATTTTTCTAAAACAGCTTCGAACCAAAAATCAGCAATGCTAATAATAGTACTGATAAGAAAGCATGCATACAAGTCAGAAAAAATGCATACAAAAAATGATGTCAGCATCCCATAAAACCCTTCAGATTTTGCTCCAGCAAGTGCAGGTATGCCAGGATTAGGAGCACGACTGCTTCGCTGCAGAGGAACCAACAATACCTGATGCAGAATGCTCCAGTACAGAGCAGAACATAACCAGATGTACACATAGAAAATACTTTGATTACACTGCCAAAAGCAATAAAGACCAATAGGACTTTGCTTATAAGGTGATTGCAGGTTTTAAAGAACAAGCAAACAGAAGCTCTGAAGAGAACTAGAGAAAAGCACTTCTGTGAAGACATAAAAAGCATCTGACATTTTTCAGATTATTTATACCGCAGGTTTGAAAGGGAAGGACTCGTTTCTCAGCAGTTGATGGTGAGTAACCCATTCCACACTGATTTCATTGACAATATTTCTGAAGGGTGCTATTCAGTGCAATAAAAGAGCAAAAATCTGACCCACAATCTGTCTTCTCTTGATGTGGAAAGAAATGCAATTGGTCCCTGAGTACCATCAATTCTGACTGAAATCAATGGGAGCTGAAGTAGCTCAGAGCTTTTCAGTATTGGGTCCTACAGAACACACTTCAGACACAGGGTCCTTCAGCTCAGCATTGCATAATTACTCTCTTAAGGCTTCAAAGTAGCACGCTTACCTTATTTCCATGCTGTACGACAGATTATTTTCCAAGTTTAAAAGTCTCCTTGTTAGTTAATATATCTATAAGTCACCTAGAAATTTCTGTACTCCTCTAGTTTTGATAAAAACCACCACTTTGCTCTCTGAAATCTATACTTGTGTGATGTTCTACTTCTGAAGCCACCAGAAAACCGCATAAGATCCATCTTTCATCTGTTGTACACTGATATTTAATCTAATTCCTAGTATAAAATATTCTCAAGACAGAAAAATTAGAACAGGCTTTTAAAAATCCCCATAGTTGTAGCCACATTAATCACCAGGAAAAATGAGAATATTACCTGGAGTGTGAGCACCACAATAATGAAATAGAACTGAGTATAACAAGCATTAGAAATAAATTAACATGTTAAAAAGATACATATCACATGTACTGATCTATGCAATTTCTTCTCATAAAGGGAAGCTCCTTCCCTGATAAGTATCCGTTAAAAATTAAATCAAACAGAAAAAAACCCCACCTACTTCATAAGGAGAGCAAAACCTTGTTTATTAGGAAAGCTTTACACATCATTCTTGTATGTAAAACTAATTAGTGTGACTCATGGTTCCATTCATTATCTTTCTTAAATATACGAATTACTTAAGACTGCAATGACAAGTTATGGTTTTATGACAGTGCTATCCAATCTGCAAGCACACTGTTTACCTGTTTTACCAAATAATAGCTTACATGAGTCACTCGTGAACTTAGAACTTTGTGGTTTCTCTTCTGATAAAGCATTTCAAACAAGACTTCTTATTTTAAATGAAAGGCTACCCAAGAAACATTCTAGGTAACAAGAACTAGGATATGTCATTTTTTAAATATAATGTGATCACATCAGATTAAGAATAACGAAAACGTGCAGAAATTAGTTTCCTGATGAAAGTCATAAACTCTGAAGCCAAACATCAAAATGGAAGCCTGGCAGAAGCCTCTAAGAAAATCATGTCTTATCAAAAGGGATGCAAAAACCAAGGAATAGCATTTGGTTTCTTTCTTTGCAGAGTGAGGTGAAATTCACAGTGCAAACGACTGCAGTCTGTCAGCTTGCTCCTAAAGACCACAGCACAAGAGAGAAACCAGGAATCAGCAGCCTGAGGAGCATCACGTTGCCCAAGCAATGAAATCTGAGTCTGTTCTGGACTCTAGAAGTGTTTGGTTTGTACCAGCTTAGGTTCAAGACTCTCCCCAGTGGAATTCATTAACAACATGAGAGTCTGCAACAGGAGCAGTTACATGCAAAGTAACCAAATAGCTCATAGCTCTCCAGACAACACTTTTGGAATGCCTAGACCATATCTCAGCCTTAAATCCTACTCTGGACAGCCCAGATTCCAGGCACAGCATTCTGAAATGATCCCCACATTCAAAAGACTTGGTGTATGGTGCCTGCTGAGTCTGAAAGAAAGGACCCTATCAGTTCTTCCAAGATTTATTGATTCTCATGAAAACTTCGTCTTTGCCATGAAAAGGCTTTGCATAAGAGAATACAGAATACGCAGTTCAGGAAAAAAACTAGAAGTAATGTACAGTGCTCCTCAGTCTCTCATCATGCATTGCAGGTGTAGGAGCTAAATGGGTTTGGAAGTTCCCAAAAGCACACAGACTACAGATAAAAAAAAAATTATACTTAACAGCACAGGCTTCTGTTTAAGCCATATGGATCACTGTGCTTCATAGAGGGTGTGCTGTTCCATTTCATGCCAGAAGAGGGAATTACAATTTGACCTGTTTCTAGTCCTGCAAGAGTTTTGGTCATTTTTTTAAAAGCAAGGCAAACCTATCTTATCTCACTAGTGAGGCACACGTTGTCATCCAGGGCTCCCTGCTGGCAGCTGCTCAGAACACGCTATCAAAGGGACTACGTAGATTTGTCCTCTTGAGCTTTCTGTCAGGGAGGATCTTAACAGAATGGATTTGCAGATTACTGCCCAAGAAATCTGTGCTGGAGTGAAACTCAATTCCATTTCCTTGTCTTGCAATTTCTAATTCTAGTTGTGCACAATGTTCAGCTGAAAATGAATTTTTGTTTATGTCTCTCATGCCACTAAATACCAAGGATCATTACGACCAAGAGACCTTGCAGAGTGGAACTTTTTAATTCAAGTAGCCATACCCAAATCACTGCACCAGATTGCTATTTCAATAATACTAAGGTATTAATCCTTAGCCTCCTGTGAAGCAGAAAATAGCTATATTTTGCAGATGGGGAACCAAAGAAGATAGAAAAGCCATGCTCAGAGATCTAGAAGTCAAGCAGTAATTATCTCCATTAATTTTGAAACCTCACTTCTAAACTGGATGTTTGTTGACAGACCAGATATTCAGTCAAAAATCCAATAATGTAATTAAGTTGGTATTAATTTCATCATCTTGCTAGCTTTGAAGTGCAAATAATTCATGGAGAACTAATTGTTTCCATAAAAGCTGCTGGAAATAGAAAAGGGGTTGACCTTCACGCCAAGGGACAGACAGGGACTCTTTGTCACTTCTGTTCCACAGGATAACAGGTAGGTTTGAACTGGATATTCAGTAAGAGAGATGGGCTCCTGACCTCTGTCTAGTGGCACAGGGAGGTTTGAGCTGAGCTGCAAATGCTCAGCCAAGAAAGAACCTTCGTTTCAGTGAGGACCTGAGAGAATGTCAGAGCTCAGCTCCTGCAGAGAAGAGACTGAGGAGGGCTCTGGCAAGGTGTTCCTCATGGCCACTGCTGCCTGTTAACGCGCCACAAGCTGGAGCCAGGGGAAGGCAGCCCACAGGTAACCTGAAGGCTGATTCCCAAGGGATGGTGGAAAAAGGAGGAACACCCAAACTGGGCTTGGCGTGGAGGCAGCTCTTCAGCAGAGGCACAGATGCAAACTGCTGAGGAGTGGCAGAGCAGTGTTGTACAAGATGGGCTCAAAGAGGTGTCGAGCCCCACCTGCTCAAAATCTCCTGTTGGCTTCTCCTTCTTTCTTGAATTGATGCCGCATCCTCCTTGCTAAGGCAGATGACATCCATCCATTTAAGTGCAGGGAGCCTGGATAATTTACTCTCCCTGCCAATTTGGCCCTAAGCATTTTTACTCTCCATTTCCAAAGAAATGAGAAATGGTTCTGTTTGGTTTAGCGGGCTTATGTGAAAGATAGATCTGACCTATTGAAAATATTTGACTTTTTTGGTAAAAACACAACCGATATTTTGACATGACTGAGCACAAATCAGACAACAATAGCTGCAGCTGATAAAAATGTAAAGGCTTTTGTTTCAAGCCTGACAAAGGCTGACAGAAAAATTAAAGGACAGAGTGATAATGATGGATAGTCCTTGCTGTATTTTGACTGAGAATGAAAGAAATTTTAAGCGGTAAACTGAACTGAGTGATGACCTACCTGGGAAACAATCTCACTACTCTGTGAAAAATTTAATCAGTCTGTGGTATGTAGCACTAAATAATTTAGCAAGGTTTTAAATTCAAAGGGAGCTGCATTTACCTTGCTCCAAGAAAATGGGATTGAACAAAAGGATCACTCAGCTTGAACATCATGTGCCAATAGCTCCTTAGCACTTAGACTGAATGATCATGAATGCTCATGGACATGAGGTCAAGGGGTTCTTTTTACTAATTGATTCAGATTTATGAAACTCTGAAATGGCAATTATGTGCTTGACATTTTTGCTAGCAAATCAGATGTTATTAAAAATATCCAAACCCTTTTAACAAAAGCTCCATGTAGATCTGTATCCTTAGTTATACCAATAAAGTCTTCTGGTGGGTGAGTTCATATTGCAAGACAAACAGCTGGACTAAAATAGCTAGAAATTAGGAACTGGAAAGAACAAACTAGGAACTGGAAAGAACAATAGTTTTCTTTTCTTAAAGAAAATTCTGTACCTTGCTGGTTGGTTTGTGGTTTGTTTTTTAGGTTTCTTCCCTATTTCAAAAGCAATAGGTTTTAGTGGCAAATGAAGGAGGAAGATGTATTAAAAATTACAGCAAAAAAAAGACTGTTTTCTTCTGTTTCCAGAGAGCCAAGCAAAAAATTGGAATCTACACATCCCTGGCCCAAATTCTGTCCTTAGAAAGTTAAGAATATAACTCAAAAGAACAAAGCCCATTTCAGTATTAGTACTTAGTACTGGCAGTATGGTGTCATCCCAAATCACTTAAAATGAGGGCCTGATATCACACCATGGCACATTTTACAACACATGCTCTGACCAGAATTGCTTATGACAAAATAAAAAATGTGATGGATATGAAAAAACAAGGTGTAGTAGCAAGTTATTTCTGATTATGCCATCTCATTTGACACTGAAATATGAAGAAGAAGTTAGCTGCCCTAAATTGTCTAGAAAGAATACCTGTAGTGAATATCTCATTTATTTTGTGCACCAGAGCAACAGTAGGACTCACAAAGACCACAGGTGTGTGAAAGGCTGATTTTCCACAAGTAAAGCCAGGTCAGGCTCAGGACAGATGGGAGAGCTGTCAGAAAACAAGCAGCTGTGGCTCTCAGGCAGGTGAGAAGGAAGAAGCAGTGGGATGGAAGTGCCTCAGTGTGGTAGGAAGGACATGGCAAGGGAGGACAAGTTCACAGGGCTGAGAGCAGTGACCAGCTTTGACTTCTCTCCTCCCTCAAGATGCATCTACCCAGATCCAGGTCAGCTCTTGGTAGAGCTGTGGGGCCCTAGGCCAGGCAGGCAGGAGTGGTATTAAGGGTATTTAGGTAAAACCCTTCTGTGGGCACCCTAACAAGCAGAATATGCTGAGTAGAGGCAGTGCCCACCCTTCCCCTTGCACAGATCAGAATCTGAGATTTAGTAGACATTGGGACTATGTGCTTTATGATGCTCATGGGTACTTGCTAAAAATTCCAGGAGTAGCAGTAAACACAGAAAGGAAAGATTTTTTTGTTTTTTTAATGGATATTAAAACTTGACCTTTCTGCACAGCACCAGCTGTTGCCACAAATATGGCTTTGTCACCTGGAGACTGGGGCAGTCTGCTGCACACACAGCTGGTGGAGCTGCACAGAGGGACCCCAGGAAACCTGAATCAAGCATTTCACAGGAAAGCATCTAACATAAGCATTTGAGTATTGCACCGGTGGCTCATAGCTTTTAAAATGTCGGGTCTGACCTTTGAAGCCCCCAGTGCTTACTTCAGGGATCGTTTTGCTCCCCACAGCACTCCACTGAATTTGCTATCAGCAAAAGCACTCTGACTGGAGCTCCCTTGAAACAGAGAGAGAAGTTTGCAATGAGGGCCTGGAGATGCTGGAACACGCTCCCATTTCACTGTCCGTCAGACTCATTGTTTGTCACCAGCCCAGCCATTTAAAAAGCTCCCCGTCCCTGCTCCCAGTGAAGCAGAAGAATAAAAGGTGACATAATGTATTGTCTCACAATACATTTACCTATTGCTGTTCACTTTTGGTGGGGAAGATTGTATTATCTGTAACATTAATAGGCTGTAATGCCTTATTTCTTAATTTCTATTTGTGCTAAAACCAAGTGACACACACAGAACATAAAGGGATACATTTGACAAAATAATAACTTAACCAGGTGATTAGACATTAAAAATTATGTTAGTGCAAGAAAAATTGAAATTCTCAAGTAGGCAAATTCTTTAATACTGAAGAAGCTGTTTTTAAGCCCTTTAAGTTTTACTTTATTAATAGCCATTAGTGCAAGATTTACCTCTAAGGACAAATCAAACCAAGTATTCAACAGAAAGATTAAGCTTCAATGTTCTGGAGTTATATGAATATAATACAGACTTCAAATTACTCCAGAAGTACTGTAAGACCTATTTTTTTCCCCAAACTTAGCATAAGTTTTGCTAGCATTAAAAATGTCCTTTCCAATTCAATAGTAGTAAAAATAACAAAGCCTAATTTTTTAAAGAAGTCAATCTATCACAAGATAGAGATAAATGAGATAGATATCTCATTAAAGTAGCTACAAATACTGCACTGAAGCTTATGCAACTTGCCTGAAAGAAATTAAATAAAATTTGCAGAGCATGCAACAGGCTAAGAAAAATAATTTGGTAATTCAAAATTTTAAATAAATAAAAAGGTAAAGTTTTAGAGCATTGTTTGATACCACAGCCTCAAATGATGATGCTTTACAGATAAAAAGGCATCTCTATATATGTCTTGATTTTGTTCACAGCTCTACATTAACAAATACAGAAACAGTAAAGAATGGATCTCTGCCTTGAGGATCTGTGAGATCATTATTTGGGCAGGGCAGACCAAACTTTAGGAAAAAAGAGACAGTAGTATTCTCATTTCACAGCTGGGGAAATGAACACAGAAGAATTAAGTGGAATGTCTTATATTTTACAGACTTCTGAGCCTGACAGGGGAGTTCAGAACAGATCTCCTGAGGCTCATTTTAATCCTCTGCTAAAAAAAAAAAAAACCAAAAAAACCAAAAAACCCACAAAAGAAAACAGAACCTCTCAAAATTGCATTTTAAAAAGCAGTTGTCCTTATACCTGCAGTGCCAATTTCACTGCATTCAGGACAAAATGTTACCACAAAAGCCACCAAACATCTTGTATGAATAAAGCCAGCACAATTTTCCCCAGAAGCACACCATTCTATCACTATTAATATGGTGTTCTAGGCCCATTGCCACTGCTTAAAAATCACATTAAGGCTGTGATGTTCATTTTTATTCTTTTTAAGTAAGCAGACAAGCTATATTTCCTTGTTTTTCCAAGCCATAAAATAGGAGTATTCAAAATTAAATGAAATAAAGTACCAGCAGCTGGCCCTTGAAAACCTATAAGGAAAAGCTAATGCACAATACAAATTCAGACACCAGCAGCCTTGAACAAAGATGACAGCTTTCTCAGAATGACACTTGACTCTTTCTGCACACACAAAAAGAATATTTCAAAAAGCTCTGCCAGAATTGAGCTGAGAAGAAGAAAGAAGGTAAAGAGAATTTTCCAAAATTTCCTTATTATGGGCACATGTGTTGAAACTAAATGGAGGTAAACAAGATTGCTGATCTCTATTTTATTACAGTTGCTACTTTCATTTCTCTGAGAAATTCAGGGCAAGTCACTGAAGTTGCTTAAACAACTCCAAACTCACTGCAATAATTCTAAGGTTAGCAAAGAGAGATAACAGGGACTGTCATTTATTTTAAATACATTTATTTCAAAATAAAATCAAAGGGTCCAACACTAATCTGAAACACTTTATCACAGTGGGATTGCTGTATCTTATTGAAAATCACCTTGGGAAAGTTACTGGCACTTTGCAACCTAAAACATAGATTTTTGCACTTCATTGCACTGTCTTTGACTAATACACTTAATTCTCACATTCCTATCACCAAAGTACACTACCTGAGAAAATAAGGCCCTATCTTTCTAGCTGTCAATCTTTTATGCTCTGGTTTTTTTGATTTTGGTTTTTTTTTTCCTCAAAAGAGTTCTACTCATGTAGTTGAATTCCTGCCATGACTCTTTGGCTTTGTATAATGCATAGCTATGAGTGGTGGGATCCATGCTATATTTTCAAGTCTTAATTTTGTTTAAATTATCCAGCTTCCCTTCAGGCTGGCAGATATTTACTACCTTAACTATTATGCCATCAAGCAGGATAGTCCCCCCATGGAAATAACAGGGTTTTTTATAACGAATGCTTGATCATATCTGCTAATTTATTTTAAACAAAATGATACACAAAGCACTGCAAAGAGATTTCAGTTCCCGCTCCGGAATGATGAAAGCCATCCAGAGCTCTCCTCAATCAAGCACTTCAGCATGTCAGCATCCCTCAATCCTCCTCTGCTTCCCACCAAACAAGGATTGGGAAACCTGCAGAAAATGTAAACCACAGAAACCACCGGGGGAAAAACAAATCCACTACTGCAGTGACCCACATTAATACCTGAAGAATAAACACTTTGCACACTCCTTGAGTTTTTCCCTGCCAAACTTTCTTCTGTCCTTCCTCCCCTCCTTTGATTCATTTGTTTCAACACATCCTGAGGATTAGTAAGGGCACTTTCAGCTGAAAGATAAACTCTCCTCAAGCATGAGGTTATCAAGAAAAACAATTTTTTTCTTCAAGGGAGCAAACAAGCTGTGTGGATACCAGTGAAGGGAAAGCAAAGGATCTTGACTGAAAATTTTTGGGGTCATTGTCAGAAATGACACACCAGCTTACACCACAACATGAACACCATCAGTCGGGGCAGAGATCTGGAAACCTCTTCCTGAGCACCTGCCTGGAAAGTTCCTTCACACGGGGTCAGAATTTTCTCAGTGCTTGTGAGGGAATCACAGCCTGGTGAAAGAAGTCAGGGCACTGTGGGATATCCTCACATGGCAGATTCCAAGCTTCATCAGCTTTGGTAGCAATGGTTTTAATGGGTTTTTGCTCCGTTTTTTCTCCTTGCACATGAGGATGGTTTTGAGATACACCCTTACTGTCCTCCTGGTTATTTTTTGCTGTCTGCTCCCCTTTCTGTGGGAATCATAGAGAAAGATTGATGACATCAGCTTTTTTGAAAGCTGCCAACACACTCTGAAATCCTTGAGACAAAGTCAAAGTGATTCATGCTAAGGCATAGCAAGTCAGGGTAAGATCCAATGAAGAAAGTCTATGATAGGATTCAGCAATAAAAAATGTGATTTTAATTACAAAGCAAAGGGAATTTTATTACATTGCATCAAGAATTCAAGCGGTATGAGCTAGAAAAGTAGTTTATGATTGCAGCATAGAGGATTCAATTTTGGAGGAGGGGCTAAAGACATGTTAGGTCCTAACACAAATTTAGATTGAACCTATGCTGTGAAGAGAGATGTTAGGAGGATTTTTAAATTTTGTTTGGTGAAATTTCAAATTCTTGTCAGTTTGTTCTGGTTTTTATTTGAAAGAACACTGAAAACAAGTGGAGAAATACTTATTTGCTCTAAGAAAAATGTTAATTGAGTACTGTAAGGAAAATTTTATTGACTATTTTTCCTTTACATAATATTGAAATGCAGCCTAAGATGAACTCCAGAAAAAATCACTAAGTAACTAATAATTAAAATTTTAAACAGCAAAAGTAGGATGATGAGTACTAATATTTTTTAATACAGAATTATGGATTATAACAATATTAATGGTTTGAAATAAGCTCATTATCTACTTCTTTCTGAGCCTCCATGCTCATGTTCCTATGTGATCAGAGGCCTCAGATATAAAAGTTCTCAAAGCCCTCTAAGAAAGATGCCTATTTTTCGGAGAAGCTCTTCTCTACCCCTCTCAGCCTCTAAGGCATTTATATCTATCTCCAAGAGGATTCACAATCTCAGCTGGAACAAAGCACAGTTCTGATGTATCACCTGGCATGAAGAGTTGTCATTTTAAGCAATACCACTTAGATAATGTTCTGTTTTCTTCCCTGAATTGAGTGAAACACTGAGGAACCTAATCTCAAAAGAAAGGTAAGTTATGGAAGCACCATATGAGGGAGACAGAGACATGACACTCTTATCTGCCTTCCACCACCTCCTGGTGCAGGAGTGGCTTCAATTTAGAAAAAATCACTAAGTCCCTTTAATATCATCTCTATGGTTTGAGTTTCCTGAATAATAAATGATCTAGATGGAAACAGAAGATCATTAGCAACTGTTGGATTATAACTTTGTCATCAGTCTCAAGTGAAATTATTGAGTTAATATTTTCTTCATGAAGATTGAATGTGATGCTCATAGACATGGTAATTTTACAAGCTGGCATCTCAAAGAAAAAGGCTTAGTTGAAGTAAAGTTGAGGAAAATTGGGGGTGGAAGCAATAGCAAAGGGTGAAAAATCAGAGAGCAATCTTTGCTACTACAGCAATTCAGTGATAACAAACTCAACAGCCTTATTTTAGAAATACACAGCACTGAAGGTCAGTTAAAACAGTTATTTTCAAAAAAGCAAGATGGATATATTTGGTAACCACACAACATTTTCCTTTTCAGAAATCCAATAAGAACTAACACATCAGCCAATAATACGTGCACAAAGAAAATCAAATATTTTCAAGAGTTGTGTGTTATTAAAGACATTATACAAAACCACAGGTTTCAGAGCATGTACACCATGTATTCAAATAGGAAGAAGCTTTATATATTAGAATATATTGTTAAAGGTTATACTGATATATTGTATATATTGTTATATTGTTAAAGGGCTTGGGGAGAGACTTCCTGCTGCTGAAATATTCTGCATTCAATTATTTCAATGAGTACTCCAGTATGAAATTATTAAAAAATATATAATCTTTTCTATGTTAAATAACAAAATAATTTCAAAAGTTTTCTTTCATGAGAAATAATATTTTAATGTAGAAGTGTCAAAGATATTCCCCAAAAATGTTAGTGTGGTTTGGAATGTTATTTTCTTGACCTTTCCAAAATACTTTTAAGCTTATCTGGAAGAGAAATTTGTATCTTATTTTTCTAAAGTCACCATAAATGAAGAAAGATCAGTTCACACAGCTGAACTATACACCCCACTATTCGAGTATTTATCAACAAAAAGCAATTTCAAAGTAGCTGCCTTGAGAGTGTTCAGGGATAATAGCTGGACAATTCATCCATAAAATTAAGCCAACAACTCCACCACAAGTTTCTTGACAGACTTCTCATACCTGAAAATGTCAACTAAACACTATTCTTCTTCAGCCCAATAACAAAAGCTCTACTACACAATGATTTCTTAATTCATCTGACTGCAGGAAATTCATCTGCACCGTGCTTTAAGGTCTGGAGCACCTCTTCTAAACCAAGCAAAAAGTCTTCTGGAGAAGTCAGCTTAAATGTTGTGATAATGATTTAATACCTTAATGTCATTTGAGAACATTGATGTAAAATTAGAATATTTCAATGCAATTTGAAGGGCTATGCTTTGAAGAAGATAGCTTGAGGGAAAAGGAAGGCTTTTGAGACCAAGAAAATATTCAGGAGCATGCTTTTATTTATTTATTTTCCAACTGAAAGCCCAGGCTCCTTTTTCTGCAGGTTATCTTCTGTACTTTTAAATTTATTTTTACTTCTTATAAAATGGGAATAGGAGAAACTTTTCACCTTTGTTTTAACGACTCAAAACTGAGACTTCTTTCTTTTAATGCAAATGAAGATACACAACCAAGAAATCTCAAAACTAAAAGACACAGGTAGTCACATACACTGAAGTTCTAATTAAGTCCTAAGAAGTCTTCTGAGTCTCATATTCTTGATATGCCTTGACTGCTGTGAGGGCAATGTTGGGGTTTTTTACCAAACTCACCCATTATTGTTGCTGTAAATGTTATTATTGTTAGATCACTTCTTTTTTCACAAAGCTCAAACTTTGTTCACATAAAGGCAGGATGTTCCCATAAGCAAAGAAAGCCTTTTCTCTGAGGTGTGTGGGTGTGTGTGTGTGTAAATGAGACATTTCAACTCAGAAAACTTTAAAGGAGGAAACTCTGGAAATTTTCCAGTTAGGATCTGAACACCAAAACACAGAGCAGCCAAGGCTACTGATGAGTGTGCTGCTCCACAAGGATGTGGCTTCCTTTCCTTCCCATTTTTTTTAATGTGGTTTTTGTTATATGTTTAGGAGGATAAGGTGTCCAAAAACACTGCACAACATTTACCAGAGGTCTGTAGTGAAAATATCTGCAAACTGAAAGACCTACTGCCTATTCAATAAGCTTAGTTTTGAAAGAAACCAGAAAATATCCTCACCTCCTCAGTTTTCTTTCAATTTACTGCTTTACTCAGTTTCTACCTTTATGAAGAGATATGCACAAGTGAGTTAGAGAAATGAGGACATCACAACAGGAATTAAATGTAACAAAAATCTGATTGTGGGCAAATGTACTGACAAAGACAAAAGAATCTGAAACAGATAGAGGTAGAAGAGTTTGTTTAATTTCATGTGCTTCCACAGAGTTTCCACCAGTTTAAAAAAAAAACTTATACAGATGTAGAAGCGCATGGTGCTGGAATTATTGTTGGGCACAGAAGGTGAATCTCTATAAATATATTTAGAGGTAGGATTTAATAAACTAAGGTGTCTGGTGCAGATTTGGCATGGTGTTGTTCCAGATATGGAGAACAGTCAATCACAGAGATTTAGAACTCGACAAAAATATGAAGAAAAACATGTGGAAAAAATAAACCCAAAACAAATGAAAAAAAAAAACAACAAAAAACAACCATGAAAGAAGGAGAATGGATACAAGGGAGAGGATTCCAGGAAATGCAGAGTTTAAGACCACGATTAATGAGAAGTTGAGACCAATGTGAAAATACCTGAGAATCTCTTGAAGGGAAGCAGCAAATATAGTTTTAAATGCAAACTTCCAGCACCAACAGCAAAAGAGGCCAAATAGCTTGTAAGGTTGGCAAGTGAAGAGATCAAGCACCAGGCTTAAACAAACAAAAGAGAATACTCTTCCCTCAAAGCACATAACTGAATTCAGAATCTTGTTGCCACAGGTTACTGTGGAAGATAAGATGACAAATGTTTTGAAATGGGACTGGACAAGTAGGTGGAATATAAATAACATTACAGTCAGGAAAGATGCAGTGGAACCTCTGGTCTCACACATTGTAGGAGATCTTCTGTTTGAAAGCACATTTCCAAATACTAATGAGGATGTAACTCGGTCTTTCAGTTGCCTTCATGTGCAAAAAATAGCTTGCCCAAGAAAAGAAAATACAAAACTGAGAGACTGACGACAAAGGAATATGTTATGCCACTTTTTATTCTCCAGAGATCTGTAACTGGCTCAAAGTAACTGGCTTAAATGCTTTCCACTGTAGTTATAACTTGGGCAATAAGAACTGCCTTGACCATCCACAGCTGCTGATTCATGTTCATTTCCATATTCCTCTTCTAGATAATTGCTGCACAATACATTATAGCTCTGAATATTTCAATTAATTTAATGCCTGGCTGTAGATTGGCACATCAGGATATTCCACCAAGGTACTCTGTTTCAAACAGGGTTGCAAATTATCAACTGCTGCTGTTTCCATTAAGAAGGTTTCTCGATGATGTGGACTTCTGTCACTCACTCCAATGTGATGCTGAACTGAGTCTTTGGCAGTGACACCCAGAGGTCATGAACTACTCCCACAAACACAGCAGCTGTGTCTTCAGGTTGATTATGATGGAACACCTCCAACCTCAGCTCCAGTTAAATCACTGCAGTTATTACTGGAGCTCTGAAAGCAGAGTCTGTGTTTTTGGGTTGAGCCACACGAGTTTGACAGTTTGCTCTGTTTGCTGATGATTAATGACTAGTATTTGGACAAAGGTAAACAAAAATTCTTAATAAATTGGAAGAGAGTGAAAATTGCCTGGGGCCCATTACCAAAGAAAGGGTGTAATATATCTAGCCAGAATGTGCACTTCTAAAGCACTAAGCTTGCCAATTAGAATACAGAAATGACAACAGTTACAGGCATTAAAGCCTGTGCCTTTGTTACTGCATGAAACAAATGTCTGAGCAAACTACATGTCTTACCTTTGTGCTTCTGCCTATAAACTCTGACTTTGTACCCACCTTCCTGCTTCACAGAGTACTTTTTGACATTTATTATTAACAATAAATGTTAAGCAAAATGAAATTAGGAGTCACATTGATTCGGCAAAGCAGCATGAGCATATTTAATAGCCCAGGCCTTTAACCTTATTCAAACAGATTCGATTTCTCTGAAGTCTGGTTTCTTTATTCATACAAAAAAAATATAAAAAATAATTTTTATGTTATCAGATACTAATTGTATTGGACAGATTGCTATTCATCTGCTTATAGTAATATTTATTTCCACTGTCATCACTTAACATCAAAATACTATTACCTCGTCATCACCCACAGTGGAAAAAATACTACTCTTCTGTATAATTTTGTGTTTAGGTTGGTCCAGTTAAAGGCATGAGACACTCTTTGCTTGGTTTGTATAAGTAATATGTATAAATAATTTTCTTACCCTTAACCTCTAATTATGATAAACTATATCTTCCATTTTTAGGCAATATTCTCTCCACACTAAAGCTGTTTAAATCTTCTCTGAGTTGGGAAGATAACTTAAAAAATTGAGAGAATTAGGAGATTGGGTATCACAGAGGGGAATTTCATAGGGGGAAGAAAAGAAAAAAATAGAGAAGCCAGAGGAAGCTTTTACACCATTAACAAACAAAGAGATAAAAATCTGTTGAAGTGAAAAAAGAAAGGAATAAAATGTTTGGAAATCACAGTACATATAAGAAAAGGAAAGCTGTGAATCATATTGCACTTCCCTGCCTCTGCAGAGGATACCTTCCACTGATGTCCCCTGTTTCCTCACACAAGCTCATGTGGAAAATCTGGCATGTACCTTGTCTTTAGAAACCTGATATTCAAGGTAAGAAGTCATATGATAAATGAGCTCTAAAAAAGGAGTAAGACAAAAAAATTACATCAACATGTTAAGCACAGGGGAAGGGATGAGAGAAATCAAAGGATGCTTCCAGGTATATTTAGGAAGATAAAAAAAATACATCCTCTATTAAATAGAAGGATGCATCTCAGAAAATGACAAAAAGTAGGTTTTCTAGCCCCCAGAGGGAGAGAGAGAGAAAATATTGTATAATTTTAGGAGGATTATGTTTCACTAGAGACATTCATGAATGTAATGAGCTAAAGAAGGGGTAATGCTGCTTAAATTTATCTATACAACTGATTGTGCCATACTTGATAAAATAATTGTCAGCCTCCTCTGTACTTAGAATGAACCTAACGACTCTGAACCCCAGTGAGTTGTTAAGTACTAAACATCATCTCATGCTCTGTCACATAACTCTGATTGTTTCAGAAACCTCAGAAACACCTGACATTTACCTTCTCTAGTTCCACCGCTGGAATTGCAGAAATGCAATTAGGAAAACTCAGGTACTCATAACAGGAAAGGTCAGCAATGAGCAAGCTAAAGCTGATAACATGCCTAATGTGCTGCCCAACATAACAGAATGCCTCCCTGATAACAAATGATTTTACAGACTGCCAGGAAGTTGATGCAAGATAATCAGATCAACAGGGGACACGCCACTATGTGAAAGTGGAAATGGTGACATATTCTTTGATAGAGTTCTGTAGCAGAGTCACTGCTGATGGAAAAAAATCCCCCATTATAATAGGCCATATTTTCAGAAATAATCACATAAATAAATTGGCCAGAAAACACAAATTACAGAAGTTTCAACATATGGCAAGTGCAGAAGCCGTTACCTCATCAAAGGCAGAGCACTTTGTGCCTGCAGCCAACAACCAACACACCACCGCCTCTGGGATGCAAAACAGTTTTTCTTTTCCTCTTCTTGTAGCAGCCAATGTAAGTAGAGGTTGGAGGGTTTAGTTTCTCTGTTTGTCTTTAACACAGAAATACTCACACAGCAGTACAGGCTCTGTGTTCCTCATGCAAAGATCTCCTCCTTATTTGTGTCACTAATCCTACATGAACTAATGGTGAACTTTGAGAAAAATGAAAAGTAACCTAAGTGTTTCTTTTGATAAATGACATTTCATCAACAGTGCCAATAAATATCTCATTACTGAAAGCAGCATTTACTAGAAGTTTCATGCCAAATATCTAGAGGCAGTTTAAACTTGTAGGAAAAAATGTTTCTGCTACCTTACAACCACAAAGGAAATGTATACTTGTAACCAAGTTCATCATGAGCAAATAAAATTTACATAATTCTCTTGTCTATTTAAAGACTAAAATTTGCATCAGATTTTTTCATTTTATTTCGTCATACTTATAAGAAATTGCATTTAAAAAAAAAAAAAAGAGGAAAAAAGTACCATCGTGAACTACAGTGAAGCTTCTACCTCTATAGTCTCTTATATTAAAATTCAAATTACGGAAATCATAACCTTCCAGGAATTACCTGTGATAAGAGAACATCATGTTTTGAGACTCCTAGATCCAAATTGCAAGGCTGTATTAAAGGCAAATGCAAATTTTATATTGTAGTTTCCCCTATAACTGAGTTATATCAATCTATTTCATGACCAGTGAGAAGACAGCCATTCTTTCCACACGACATACATTGTTGTCTAATTTATTGGGGGGGGGGGGGG